>JADDOH010006404.1:0-43778 GCA_016648135.1 Agrypnia vestita
CCTCACGAAGTGAGTGAAGCAAATCAACAAACGCGCGTTGACTGCTGCGTTGCATTACTCAACCGGCACAATAATGAAGGGATTTTAAATCGAATCATTACCTGTGATGAAAGTGGATCCTGTACGATAATCGGAAGCGCTCATCGCAATGGCTGAACCCTGCCGAACCAGCCAAACCATGCCCCAAGCGAAAATTGACTCCAAAAAAGTTACTTGTGAGCGTTTGGTGGACTAGTGCTGGTGTCGTTCACTACAGCTTTCTTAAATCTGGCCAGACGATTACGGCAGATGTCTATTGTCAGCAACTGCAAACCATGATGGAAAAGCTAGCTGCTAAACAACCGAGGCTGGTTAATCGCTCTAGGCCACTGCTGCTTCATGATAACGCTAGACCACACACTGCACAACAGACGGCTACCAAATTAGAGGAGCTTCAATTGGAATGTCTAAGACATCCACCGTACTCTCCGGACCTTGCCCCAACAGATTAACATTTTTTTCGAAATTTGGATAACTTCTTGCAAAGGAAAAAATTCAACTCCGATGGGGCAGTCCAAACCGCCTTCAAAGATTTTATTGATTTCCGTCCGAATGGTTTTTTTAGTAAAGGGATCGATGAACTACCTATGAGATGGCAAAAGTGCATAGATAGCAATGGTACATACTTTGATTAAATAAATATATTATAATAAAAAAAAATCGTCTTTATGTTCCTCCCTACTAAACGCCAATTTCATATGTAAGGACCTAATAGTATTACGTATATGTAATACTAGAGCTAGTCCAGTCAAAAATTTTGCAAGCAACAATGACCATCTTATCAAATATTTCATCAATTTTTATCAATTTATCAATTTTATCAGTTATGGAGATAATCTTCATTCAATTTTCTTTTTTTCTGGGCTTCTACATTTTATATTAGAAACAGTATTATATATATTATAGATATATATATATATAATATATTAGATATATATTATATATATTATATATCCCTGTAAATAAAAACATATTTTTATAAAAAAAGCATAAAAAAGCATTTAATAGCGATTAACTGCAATTTTACTTGAATTTGGATGCTGTCAGGTAAACGGAATGTACGGGGTCGATTCTAGGTGCCTCTAAAATATTTTTCATTTCAATAAGGTTTTGGAGTCGTTGACATTGAAGGTGAATATGAAGTACAACGTGATAGTATATAAAAATTTAACGACAATATTCAGCTAATTTTCTTCAGACGTTCCAAAATTGCAAATTCACAATTAAATCTGTTAATATTAACAGTAAAAAAAGCGCATTTAAGATACCTGTTAGAATATAATATTTTTATACATGGTAACATCAAATATACAAGTAGCGTCTTATCCGTTGTCTATATAACCTGTGATTTTTTAATAAAACATTCGCTTATTGGCACAATGACTATCAAGTTGTTTAATTTCAATTTATCAATACCAAATAATTTTTATTTTGCCAAAGAATAAATTAAGAAATACGAATGTCGGATTTGTTTCAAACAATCGATTTTAATTGTGTTATAATTTATACAAAAATATTAATATAAAAAAATATCAAGTATCTTACCGCGTGCCGTAACCACCAGAGCGAACAGAAACAGAGATACCTTCATCATTTTATGACTACGTCAAAGTCTGTGACACTCTGGCTCCAAAAGAATCCCGTATATATTCAATATTTTTATCAATTGAAAACAGATGGAGCCACTTATCTATATATCGAGATTTTATAATTATTATCTGCCCAGAGCGATTTGAGCGCGAGATAAAATCGCTAATAATATTAGCATTCAAATATTTTTAATAAACAAATAATATTAACGATGTGCGTTACGTCACAACATGGTGACATAAATTGATATTTGGTGCAGTTTAAGGCCTAAATAAATGTTTTTCTAATATTATTAAATAGTCACACTATGAACTTTGTGCATTCATATTTTGTACTTAAACTGTAGCATTTCTGATATAAATGTAGGTACTTGAATTATAATTCCCACTTAATGAATAATAAGTATGTTCCAATATTGTCATTTGTCCCTGAGCACTAACCGTTTTTTTAGATTTGCATCTGATTGCATTGATGAGCAAACTAATTGTTCGTTATTCGACGGGCAACCATCGCCACTAGACAACCTTAGTATCTCAGTTACCAATCATCGGTAGAATCAGATACAAATCCCAAATAACTATATCGAAAATAACCGGTTAAAATAACATTTCGACCATCACTACTAGGAGGCAGAGAAGAGGTTTTGTGTGGACGCCTCCCCGTCCCGCTCGCATTCCGATAAGTGTCAGAGGGGCGGTGAGTACGGCCACTTTAGCATTAAAAAAATGCCGAACGTGAGTGCTGAAAATATATATCCGATATGGGAGTTACTGCTCGTAGAACGGCACAGGGTATGTGGTGGGTCCCTAATACTATTAAATCGACCATCGAATCAAATGTGTGTAAATCATATTGTTTAGGCGTTTATACAAATACACACAACACATTAGACACACATTTCTATATTGGTTTGAGATGTTCGTCCTAGTAGCGATCTATGGCCCCTGGCGGCGGTGGGCAGAAACACACGGCTGTCAGTCGGCGCGGCAGATTTGCTTTTGTGAACTCGGAAGAGACGGTACTTTTTTTGGAGCTATTGTGTGATTCAGATTTATGGTAATCTAATCGAAAATAAACAAAAAGGTGAAAAACAAGACGAGGAATACGGCGGACGAAGATTGAGTACACGGAGACAGGCGGCCCACCAGTCGACTAAAGGTAAGTCGTAGATTTTCTACTTGGATCGAACTATATTTTAAATCAATAACGAAAAGATCAAAAAACACCACATACAACAGAGCTATCGAAGACGGCGGTAACACATATGTGCAAGTGACACCTGTCAAAAAAAGCAAAAACTAATTTCAGTGACAAGTTTCGCAGAAATAATTTCTTCCAATGGTAAAAAGGTAAAAGATAAAAAAAAAACCGTCATGAAGAAAATGAATCCACCCAATTAACAGATTGGAGTTTGGAACATAGAAGAAAGGGTGTTTCGTGGCTGAAAAACCTGAGGCAACGATTTCGCCAGTCTCCTGTAGAGTTTCTCCGGGCCGTATTAAACTAAGTGATGACAGTCAATTTCCTTTGTACGGATTAGGCATATGGAAAAGAAGAAGTGAGAATCACGAAAATTACGAAAAGAAAAAATGTAAATTATGACACGAAATCAAATATTCAACACAGTCATTTTTTATATTGCTAACAACTTTTGCCGGTCATGCAGATTGACGCTTGATAAGATAATCTTGAAGTAGATAAGTTAATGATCTGCAACCCAAACTGCAAACTCATCAATCAATTGAGATAAATCTTTGCGATCGTGAGAAATTGGTATCATTGCGTCATTTTTTTTCTTGAACTTCATTTTTATTTTCTACATATAATTTAGGCTGGAATCAGGAATGCACCCACTAAGCGCGCCTGATCAACAATAATTAATATCGAAATATATAATTCTCTATACAATAAGGTCCATCGCTTCCATGACGCTATGCTACGCCAGTTGGCGCCATTCTCACAGCCTTGGCTCACGGCCGAAATATACATAATTCCCTACATAACAATGCTCTGTACAAAAGTTAATTTTCATCAACATTTGCACACTGACCAAAAATATTGACATTAAACAATTATTCTTCTTCTTATGGTGCCATCTCCTATCAGAAGTCGGCGATCATTCTGGTGATAATTTTTTTTTATATATTTTTTTTATTTATTAATTTTTTATTTTTTTTTACATCTCAGACCCACAAAACATCACATTGATATTTGTCTGTAGGTGCATCAATACATATATATAAATAAATTGTAATTACCAGAAATACATTCATATTAATTAATTACAATAGATCTTATAAACTCAAATACAAATCAACAATACTATACAACAATACAAGAAAAAATACAAATATTACCAAAATCAAAATAAGTCTCTTTTATTTAGTAACATATTCATTAATTCTGTATTTTGCCCTTTTTTATTAATATCCATTTTGACACGACATGGGATTTTATTTAATATTTTTGGTATGACATATTTTAATGTTCTTTGTCCATATTTATTTATGACCTTCGGCATTCGTAGTCCTTCTTTAACCGTAAATCTGGTACTATGTTTATGAATCAATCTATGCTTATATGTCCCATCTTCATGATATCGTGTAATTAGTTTGTACCACAAGATAGCATTAATTGGCATAGAGCCTTGTTTCTTTACCACATGATTTTATTTACCGCCGCACGGATCAAAACAGTCGAGATACACTTATACTAGTCCCTCAAGTTACGCAGCCATGAGATGCGGCGTCTTCCTACGCTTCTTTTACCACTTATTTTCCCCTGGATGATGAGTTGGTTTAGACTATATTTTGGTCCTCTCATAATATGTGCGAGATACTCCTTATCTTGATAGTTCGCAACACTTCTCTGTCTTTTTCCATACGTCGGAGGACTTCATCATTCGTCAATCTGTCCACCCAGGAAACTTTCAATATGCATCTATAGAACCACGTCTTGAAAGCTTCGGCCTTGCGGATTAGTTACCCCATATAAGAGAATGAAAAAAATATAACGCCGAACCATACGCATTCTAAGTAACAAAAAATTTAAAAAATTTTAAAGAAGAGTATTAGGTATCTTCAAAAAAATTATATATAAAATTTTTGTACGGTTATCATTTTATTTGACTTTTGAATGAATTTTTCTTAATCAATATAGGTTACTCTAATGGTAGTTCAATATTTTTGACTTTTTTTTGCAAAACGTTGGACTATCATTGCAGTAACTTATATATATTATGAAAAATTCATTCCCTTTAATAAAAGTCAAATAAAATAATAAAAACCTTCCAACCTGAATGATAAAAACTTTCCAATTGGAAAACATTCCATATGGAATTTATCAGGGTTTTTATTATTTTATTTAACTTCAATTGTAATGAATAAATTTTTCGTAATCCATATAAGTTACTATAATAATACTTCAACGTTTCGTAAAAAATGAGTCAGAAATATTGAAGAAAAAAAATGCAAACTTTGATATAGCATATCTCCATGACTATTGCTATTCAATTCAATTTCAATTCAATTTTTATTTATTACATAATATGTACATTACAAACTTTATGTTTAATGCATACATATTATGAATTTATATCTAAAAATATACATACACACATATATATATATACATACACACATACATACATATATATACACACACATAAACATATTGTATATTAAAATAACAATTTATTATTAACCAATTAAAAGTGACCTGTACAATCTGGTCAGAGGTGTAGGAGAATCCTGCTTCGGAAAATCCCTTCAGACACATGGAATATATCAATATCCAAAGCGATCTTGTTCAGCATAGCTGTAGCTTTTCCAACAGGCATAACCGTCGGCAGGTTGGTCCTGTATATTGGAATGTGAAACAATCTACGCTGACGATGTCTAAGGTAATTAGCAGGAACATACAAACCAATGCTCTGCATAATTTCAGTATTGTCGATCATACCGCGCAACAATCGATAAAAATGTGTAATCAAATACACATTCCTTCTAGTCTCTAAACTATTGTAGCCATGCATACCCTGGAGAAACTCGGTTGGGTAAAGCCAAGGATAATGCCCGTACTCTCTCATATCCTATAAGTATCGCATATCGCTATAAGCTCATTGTTATTGTTGCTTGAAAATTTTATAATTATAATAAGAATAAAAAACTCATAATCAAGGCGAGAATACATCTGTAAACTATTGCGGACTAGCTCAGTTACACCTGTCAAAAATTACCTGACCGTCACGCCTTGCACGGGTGTGAAATCCGCAGCTACAGTTCTCATTTTTTTATTTACTTGGTCGAGAGAAACGGATGTATTCAGGAATCGAACCCCGAATGATTAACTGTTTAATTACAGCCCTCGATCGGCGCAGAGTGTTCGCCAGCTAACGTCTTCATACGGCCAGATATCATCCGGCAAATTGCGCGCCACACCTCCTCAGCCGCGGAGCGCAAACAATAATCGTGATCACGACCGAGAGGAATTTCTCGGAGATGGTGAACAGGTCCGAAGCACGAGAGGTTCCGCCGACTCCAAATGCAAATATCAGATTACTCAGAATGAGCACCGGTCCCAAAGTATTGCAAGAAATATTAAGTAAGTCTGTTCCGTTCATCCTTTGTACTATAAACATTTTTATCGCATTTTTGCAGGAGATCGTACGGCAATGTGAACAAAAGTCGCCACTTTTTCTCATATCTTCGCTTGCATTTTGTATCACATTTTTGTTAGGAAAAGTATCAAATACAAATATTATATTTGAAGGCAAATATAACATTAAAACTATTCAAAAGTTTTATCTGTCACACAAATTATTAAATACACACTAATTGTTCGCAATAATTCACGTCACTATGGAGAATATACTGGGCTATTTGTTACATTGGTTCCGCTTTTATCTGCGAACTTCTATGTCGCGCTGTCAAAACAAAAATTCGTCGGTTTGTCGAATGTTCGTGACTATTCGACTAGTTTTTCTACATTTCCAGTTATTTCTCAATATTTGCATTATAGAATATCCCAGCTAATTCCAGATACGTGTGGACTCTTTGAGAAACTACGACTACGCGTAATTACTATTGTACTCCCGTGACAACGCTCATACCTCCCTAAAATGATACAAATAAATTATTTAATCAATTAATAAATTAACAAACCATCAATGTTTTGAAAATGATGAAAAAATGACTATATGCAAATTATTGCAAAATCTGTCAGTTACATAGTTACTAACTAACTAACTAACTTACCATCACGCCGTTTCCCCGTGGGGGTAGGCAGAGAGGATATAGCGCCATACTCTTCTGTCCTGACATACAACTTTCACTTCATCTACATTCATACATCTTCGCATGCAAGCTCGACAGTTGTTCAGGCTTCTAACAGGACCATCTTCCAGTATCTGGTTAATCTGGTCATGCCACGTCTTCCGTGGTCGCCCTGTCTTTCTGGCGCCGTCAACACTTGCATCATATATCTTTCTTACCATTCTTTCCTCATTCATTCACTCAACATGCCCAAACCACCTGAGCCACCCTATTTTTATTCTATGTATTATGCTACGATCAGCTTTACATTCATTCCTAATATCTTCATTCTTTACTCTATCATTTAGTTACCTAGTTACATAGTTCATTTATAATTTATGTTTTAAAAAACACTAAAACAATTTAACTGAATATTAAAATAGAGAATAAAATTCAAAACTTAAACAAATTTATTTACAAGAATCCATCCTTGTATGATTTGCCGATAATAAAATAAATATCATAATATTATGCATTCGCTCAAGTTATTATCGCGGACAGAACGGCGACATGACAATGATGCATTGTGTCATCTATCAATGCCTGTGCCCCGTATTAAATGACGCCGCGGGCGCCACTTACGGGATAGACGCCAACTCTTCATTGTTTATGGCTTCGATCCGTGCAATTTGAAGATGATTGCCCTTCTCGATAAAACAAATGGTTCATGCGGTGAAAAAAAGAAATTGGGCTACAGGGCTTCGTTTTCTCCGGCCATCTTTCCGTTATAAATTTAAATAAATTAAACTACACATAAATCAAGAGACGTCTCATAGGGAAGAAGCTATTTTTTTATTTTTTATTTTATGTATATTTATATGGGAAAGTAGGTACGAAAGTCTTTTTTGGTGTTTATAGGGCTTATGACCTATCGTAGGACTGGCTTAAGTGATCACTTTACACAATGTAACTTTCACCAATTCCACCCGTGATAGACTATCATATCTATTTTTTTTTTTGGAAGTTGTATGCATGATAAACTTGCACAACTTGTTTCATATGTGAATTATATTTTTATTAGAGTTTATTAGAGTTTACCATATAAATTATTAGCTATGAAATACCCTGTATAAGTAAAACTTAATAAGTTTGATATAACCGCGTTAATTTGTGCCGCTCCGAGATCGCTTTATTCTAGGAATTCCGTCCTTAAGTTGACCTTTTTTTTTTTTGGGCCGTCAAAACAGATGCGAGCAAAAGACGCATCCCTGTTTGGCGGCGTTAAAGATTATATTGTTACCCTAGAGTAAAATTATTATTTTAGAGTTAGATAATGTTAGGTTCGAATAAGATTTGTTATAATGTAAGTATTATTTCGTAGCTAGCACTAGATATAATAACGCACGTAGGAAGATCGAACATTGCCTACTGTGTATTTGATTTACGAGATTTGCGCGCCAATTTCGCAAGCCCCGAATACGGAGCAGGAGAGGGGAGAAGGGATGCGCGGGGAGCGGCTCCAGGGGGAGCGATGTGCCTCGGCGCGGGCTGCGGCCGTGGTTGTTCGACACAATACCCGGCCGAGTGCGGGTCGGCCTTTTCTTACGGGGGCGAATCTCCCGCCCAAGACGCCACTTGTTTTGTGTGGCCGCGACATTTTCCGCAGAGAAGAAGACGCGACGACGAGGATGGCCGCCTTGCCTCGGATGGCGGCCGGTCCTCCACGAGGAGTTCCAGGAGGAAGACCAGATGTCTCCCGACGATGCAACGCAGCGGCGACGATCGGCGGGACAGAGCGCGTGGCCTGGGATAGGACACCGCGCCCCCGCCAGATGACGGCGCGGATCCCGCGACAGACGCGGCAAGACGCGCGCGGCTCGCGGATCCCGCGCTCGTAGCAAGAGGAGCCACCCGCGGCAAACGCGGTGTGCCAGAGGAGCCACCCGCGGCAACCACGACCGCGGCTATGAGGGCCGCGAATAGTGAATACGTGAATTGTGAACGATATGTTTTTGTTGTAGTATGTGATAAGGACAAGGTAGATTCTCGCGAAATCAGGACTGCTTACGTTTGGGTTAGGATTAGTTTTAGGTTAGTGATATTTTTTTTAGTTGATAAGTCTAAAGATAAGAATGTGTTTTAATTAAATAAATTGTTTAAATATTCAAATAGTGGTGGTTGGTGTTCTTAAATTTCCCGCTCCCCCTCCCTTGGCAAGTGCATTTTAATCTTGATATAGAAAGGACGCGAAGCGTCTCGCGGCTATCAATCCTGATTGATTGATGCGCGTTCATATCAAGTTTATTTGCCAGTAGTTTTTTTTGTAAAATAATTTTAATGCGTGAAGCCTCTCGAGACGAGTAGGTATCAGTGGCGTGCAACGCATACAAGCAAAAAAGCTGTGCATTAGTAAAGATTCTGAGAGACAAATATTAATTAAATAATCCTTATCTTAAGAAAAAGTTGATTTAAAATTCTGATTGTAATTCGTCCTACGGCTAGAAGTTTTATTTCTGACGTTTCCATTTAACATGACGTATCCGTAATTCCTCCGTCCTACGGCTAGAAGTTTTGTTTCCGACATTTCTGTGCTTAACTTCACGTCAATTCTTAATTTATTTCGCCAACCAATTTGTTCCATAGATATAGTCAAGTCGAGAAAAAAAACGTGTATTTTTAATGCTGTAATAGCGTCCTTCTTCGAAAGGTCCTATTAGCTATACCTATATAAAATATTTATTTATTTAGGAAATATTGTTTACAATACTTATTTTATAGTGCAGTTATTTTTGTGGATTGAAGCTACTCAAAATAGTTCATTTTATATAGTTAAAAAAAAATTAAAATGTATATACCCTTATAGGTATATGCGTATATATATTTTCAATATAGGTATATAGTCGGTCACAGTATAATCTAAGTTTATACCCACTGCACGCCACTGGTAGGTACCTACTTACGAAAACGGCGCAATATTTATTTATTTATTAAAACGGTTTGAAATAACTTTTTACAATGCAATATAGTTACATTAATTATGTTTACTCCGTACAGTTGTAGTTTCATATAGCTGTATAAATTATCCAAATATAATGATTATTATCTTCGAGGTTTCACCACAGTAAATTGTGTGCATTGGTGCAATCATTACGGCCACGCATTATACTTAAAAACATGCATCACAAAGGATTAGAATTGCAAGTTCTGTTTGCAATTATAAATAGCCACCCGTAATACAAAAAATATATATGAAACACACAAAGACCGTTTGGCTCATTTTCATTTCATCTCGCCCGTGATTCGTATTTGAAAAATAATTTAAAATTTCCTGCAGATGTCATATCAGTTTGAGTGGATTTATTCGCGGTAGGAAATAATGATTACTGTTTAAGTGCCGTGAACGAACACGTGAGACGTTCTTCTCTGAAAGATGTTTAAAATATCTACATACTTTGAAAAATATTCTCATCTTCCTTGTCCGTGTTGTATTCCGCATGCCCAAAGCTGCAAATCTCTAGCATGTCCGAAACACGAACGAAAAAGTAGTTAAAATACATCATTCAAATTTAATAATGTCCGTCATCAACGTTACCAGATTGCGCAAATAATTATGAAGTGATTAATTTGAATATCGAAACCTACTAACGCCATGAATTATTTTTTGGCAAATAAAAGAAAACTCTTTTACATTTTGCTTATAACTTGAATAAAATGTATAGAAAGTAATAGAAAATAAAATATTCAAATAACGATGATATTTTTTTATTCTAGTGGATACAATATCTTTTTTGCATAGTACCTACTGTTATTTTTTTTTTATATGTGCGGACGTAATACTTTTTCTTTCTGACCTTTTACTGATTTTTTTCCAAGCATTTGCTTCATTTTGACTTCTACAAAGGACTGGTATAGATCATCATCATCAATGTTAGCTATTCAATTCCTCTGGTCTTGCCTCTCAAAATGGCATAGATATAGTGCAATGTTTTAAAATATAGATATCTTGACACATAATTTAAAATATGTTATACTTTACTTTGTAATATACACACACAATATGAGTTATTAAATTAATACTACAGTTTCGAGAGGAGCAGTCCCTCTCATCATCAGGTATAGATAATAACTAACTTAAATTCTTAATTCATGATAAATATATTTATTATCTATAGTTATTATCTACACCTGATAGTGAGAACACATAATAAGAAGGACTGCTCCTCTCGAAACTATAGTAGTAATTTAATAACTCATATTGTGTGTGTGTGTATTACAAAGTAAAGTATAATATATTTTTAATTATAAATCTTTCAATTCTTGACACATTTTTATTTCATCATCATCTTCATCACCTTGTTCTAGTAGGGTCGGGGTCCCAAAAACTGGACAAGGTGCTTCCATATTCCTCTATCTTGTGATGCTTCCAGTCCACACCCATTATGTTTTATAAATATTGTTTCTATATTCGTCATATTCTACAGTCATCAGACCCACAGGATAATGATGAATATAAAATTCCACTCTAATTTATATATTTATTTATTTCTATCGTGTATTTTAATACATATAAATGAAGGTAGTTGCTTCACTAGACAAGGTCTGTTCTGAAGCAACTACCTGTACAATGTTAATAAAATAGAAATGAACTAAATATTAGAAATAAAATACATTCGAAACTTCACACAGCTTCATGAAACTCAGTCTTCCAAAAATGGTACACTAAGCACGATAAAAAGTGGAAAAAACAGACGAAAGTAGTTGTATAATTGAATACGCTATGAATATAACATGGCTATGCAGGCAGGCCACATCGCTCGAAGGACGGACAATCGTATATCTGGGGTTAATGCTGGGAGTGCTTATGTTAGATTTTCATTAAAATGAGTTAGGCATCAGCAAATACTCCCAAATAACCATTAATTTAGCTAGTATTGATTAACTAAAGTTATATTTAACCAACTACATGGAAAAACAATATATTTCATGAATCGGTAAAATGTATTGATTCCATAGTGGGTGGGTAATTTATTTTTCTATCGGCCGACCACATAATTGTTACAATCAGATTTTCCACGTAGTTATCGAAGCTTCTTATAAATATAAAATTATTTTGTTGAATAGTGCTAAGATTATCGAAAACTCGCCTATTTCTGCAATTTATGTCCTGTCAAGATTAAGTTTTAAAATTAACGATAGAAAAAATCTAAGGGCGAAGAATTGGAAGATATACGAATACTTGTAGTCTAACTCCCAACAAAGAACCCAACCGACCGGTTTCTGATGTGAATAGATTTACTAATATACTTTCGTACATATTAAAACTAAACAGATGCACAAAAATATTTCATTTAAACAAGCAATGTTGCCAATTAATGTTTCTAAACGAATCCTAGGTCTCTTATATCATCCCATAAAAATAAAGGGGAACCTCGACAAGATAAACCTATCGTTCAAAAACTACAGCATACCTTGGGTCGTATTGAGTATCGTGCAAATAGCCTGGTTCGTTGTCCAAGAGATCAGAAATTTGATAAACATGAAGGAGACGGCAAAAAACTTTTATATGGTATTCCAACTCGTAACGATACTAATGGGAATCAGAATTTTTGCAACATGTATGGTGTCGCTGGTCTGCTGGAAGAATAGCAGCAAACAAGTCAAGTTAATGGAGTCCTTTTACGCGTTCGACCAGCATTTCACCTTTACGGGTGACGTAATCAACAATAAAAGTCTACGAAAATTTATAAAACGCATCTTAATTGGAACAATGCTGCAGCAATTTCTTTTAGCTGTTATTATCGTATGTTCACGTTGTAAGGCAGACGATATTAAGTGCTTGATGTCTAATCTGATACTTTTTCGAATCGAGCATGTAATGAAAGGCTGCGTCATTGAAGAACTGTCTTTACTTTACGCTTTGAGAATTAGATTTAAAGCATTGAATTCAACGATACAGAAACTCAGATGTGAGATGAATGTAATCACGGATCAACGAGACCGAATTTCTGTGCACAAATCGTTGAAATGCGTTAGCAAGACTACTTCTAAGATGGCGCTATACAGAGACCTGCATTATGAATTGTGCTGTTTAACAACTGATATTAAGGACAATATCAGCGTCCAAACTGCAATGAATATTTTGAAAAGTTTCATCCATGTAGTCTATTGTGTTTACTGCGCGATTTTTGGTTTCATGAAGGATGGAAAGATCATAAAAATGACGTTTCATCCATCATCATTTATGTATCCGTTATTAAAGGGTACGGAACATCTGCTATTCATCTATTTGATTGTTAAGTTTAGCGAGGATCTTAAAACTGAGGTAAGGATAAGTGACTAGGTACTAGAATTAAAAATTATAAAGTGATGAATAAAATATTTTCTGATTTTGACAAAAATATGCATTTCAAGGCGAATGGGACCGGAGCATTGATGCATTTCATTTCGATTTTTTCTACCGATGAAGAACTGAATGATGCCGTAAGTAGAAAAAAATACATTCCTTTAAATAAGTTGGTTGCATTCTTAGCCACGTATTTCTGCAGAATGTGGTCCAGAAAATAAGGTTGCTTTATCATCTCAAAAAAAACATATTTTTTGCATTTTATTATGCTTTTGTTTTGATAGATTTAAACTTTTTTTATTGTATCCGATTAAAAAATGGTGGTCTTTTTTTGACCTCATGCCGTTTTTCACGTTTGCAGACTTCTACGATTTTTTTAATTATTCAGCGCTGGGTTGTCCTAGGCTTCTCAATAAACTGTGTTCAGTACGTTCTGGCCTACAAATCTTTTTTTTTTTTGGTTCGCAATCCTAGGATTGGTCTGCAACATGCATTCGATTTCTCCACTTCTCTCTGTCACCTACCAGCCTCTTCATTTCTTGGTAGGTGCTACAGCGCACATCTCCGATAATCTGGTCTACGTAGCTTGATCTCATGCGGCCTTTACGATTGTTGCCTTCAACATTTCCCTCGACGATGGTAAAAAGCAGGCCCGGATACCTTATATTATGGCTTATCCAAATTGCTCGTTGTTGGGCGATTTTGTTCAGGAGCCGCCACCGTTCGCCCAAACTGCTCAACACCTCATCGTTTCGGATATGTTCTGACCAATCAACGGATCCTCGCCATACGCCTGTAGCACCACATCTCAAGGGCCGTTAGCCTCCCGGACATACTATGGCCGATGGTCCATGTTTTGCTGCCATACATCAGCATACTCCAGACAAGAGTTTTAATCAAGTTCTTCCTAACCTTTAAATCAATGCTGGGGGATTCGAGGATCTTGGATTTTTTGTTGAAGGCGACTCTTGCTTGTTGTATTCTGCTAACGGTGTCTGCCTCTGAGCGGCCATCTGGGAAATTCTGCTACCCAAATATGTGAATTTTTTCAACCATGTAATTTGTTTTGTCTTTGTTTATCTTCATGTTGTATTTGTCTGTCATTATTTAGCAGCCTAATATGTTTTTGTTCATGTGGTCTTTGTAACCAAAGTCATTTAACGCGAATGAAAAAAATTTGTGAATTGAACTACGTTCTTAGATTTCCTCAGATTTTCTTAACCTTGGGATTTCTTCAGTTAAAAACTTGCATACCACTTTCCCATGTAAGTAACTTCATCTGAGACATTTATCTCAATTAATTACTCTTTCTGTGGACAAAACCAGTAATGGAGAAGTTTACTTTTTTTTTTCAATGAATAACATAGAAAAATTAGATAAAATTGAACAAAAATCTGAAAGTACAACTAAGATATCTCAAAAACTAACAAAGTTATAGAAATAGAAATTTGCGTTTTGCATGAATAATTTTGTTCCATTCGGTAGAGTCGCGTGACGTCATCTTTGATATAGATATTTCCACTTAAGAAAGACAATCGAATTAGTACGTGTAAATCGTGCGTACGACGCACAGTGTTTCGTTGTGTTGGTGTTTACGAGTATAAACACCAGCACAACAAAACAATTTACCTCGTACGCACGGCTCATACATACTAATTCGATTGTCTTTCTTAAATGAAAAGAACTCTACATGTACATTGCGGCTTGTGCTCCGTCATTCGACCGTACGGACGCGTGACGTCACAGGTGAGTTGGAGGTCAATTATTCCGCGCTAAATTACACTAACTTTAATATTATTTTTCACTGTTCTTTATTGACAAATTTCAAAAAATATTTCACCACTTTATTAGTTTTGGTCTATATTTTAATAGACATGATGACAGTATTAAAGAATAAGTGATTTTAGAGAAGAAAATATTTTGAAAGGATTCTAAAGAATGATCCAGTTTCAATATACACATTGAGATAAATAAGATTTTCAATAAAATAAAAGTATAAAGTTGTGCAATCCGCCATTTTAACTGAAACACCGATCAGAGCGAATGACGTCACGCCTCAGTACCCATCACCGTGTCTTTGAACCGTTGCCATAGACACAATGCAATGTTTACTTAGGCTTGACGTCACGTAGACGAAATGACAGCTGCGGGCGTTTTGGCGCGAAATTAAAAATAGGTATATGAATATGCAATTATTTGCGTAAAAACTTAGTTTATTACTGAAATAATATTATTTTCGGTAATAGTCGACGTGTATCTACAATATAGAATGGTATTTCAAAATCTGTCACCATGCCTATTCCATTAAGTTAAATATAGTATTGTCAACTTCATGAAACTTTTCCATTGTGTTCTTAGTACAAACTTATAAAAATATTGTGCATTTATACGTAACCGATTCCCTTATGAATAAAATATTTTATTAATATTATTTTAACAAATGTACTACCCTAGGTGGTGCAGTTCTCCCACCAGCTGCTACATAAAAATGTGCATATAACAGCCTGCGGGATGTTTCCCATAGACTACTCTCTCCTGAAGGAGGTCAGTATAAAATTTTACCTTCCAAAAAATGACATTAAAAGACTCTCCCATGATTGTTGCTGTATTATATTTCTGTATCTGAAAATATCAGCAAGGATAGCAAGGAGTACATACGAATAAGAAATTCTTCATATTACAATATTGGGTACAAGACTTATAATTAAGGCGTCAAAGTTCTCGCAAAATAAATTTCAAACTCACTCTGATGGTGTACAAAGATTTCAAAGAATCGCACCACAATATTTGATGGATCTCTATATCATCGATATCACTGGAAAAGCGGCTCACTCTGCGGTCAGCTGAATCGGAGGCACTCTGCAAGCTGGTAGTACCAAGGAGACCTGGAGCCACCAAGTTTGCGGAACGTGCTTTTAGCATCGCGGGCCCAGCTATGTGGAATCAGCTGCCTCCATGGAGAATCAAGAAGCATGTAAGAAGAAGCTAAAAACTCACTTCTTCAAGATATCTATTTGTAAAGCGCCCTTGAAACATAAAAATCGCTTACCCAATAACGGCGTTATAAAAACAGCATAACCATAACCATGGGTTGGATCGCATTCTAGGGTCCGAATGTGATTTTCATAGGTGATCTTTCTAAGTGTCGAAAAATATTCAATCAATGCATACTTCCAGCGCTGATGCATGGCTATGGATTCTCAACAAAAAAGAGTTCCAAAAACTTACAGTAATTTGGCTGGTTGGGTATGATGTGTATGCGTTCTGAGAAGACCAATATGTCCACCCGTCTAGAGACGGATTCTTCGTGTCAAAACGTGACGTAGAGTGCGCGTGTAGTTATTTCAGCAGAGGCAGGATTGGTAGGTAATACAGAGTGTGTTAATATTGTTGATTGATTCATTTATTATTATGCAAACACTCTGTCACTTTTTTAAAAATGGTTAAGGGTGTTATACAGACTGATGGAAGTGATATCCAAACGTCTTTGGTGTCCATTCGGTCATAGTCAGTGTGGACACCCTACTCTTAACTTTTTACACATCACTATTCGAGAAGACATTATTGTCACCTGCATTTACACAAATACCCAATTGCCGAAAACAGGTCATAATTTATTGCTCATTAAACTTCATTTCTTTTCACTATTTAATATACACAAACATTCATTTAAGTTTCTTATGTACATACCTAAATATACTTTTTAACTGTGCTTTTATATATATATACATTTTGTTACCATACTGTGTTTATATATATACATTTTGTTACCATCCATGCATATGATTTTATATATATATTACTTTACTTTCACTATTGCTTTTGTATTATACAATATATACTGTTCTTATTATATATACATTTTGTTACCATCCATGCATATGATTTTATATATATATTACTTTACTTTCACTATTGCTTTTGTATTATACAATATATACTGTTCTTATTATCCACATTTTATATTTATATACTCAATTAATTAATTAATTAATCTTATAGTTATATAGTATTTTGTTGTATATCTTTATTATTTTTTGTTCTCACTATATTGTTCAGCTGCTCATCTCGGCACAGGTTCTTCCTAGTGAGATGAACGGCTCCATCTCCTATGTCGTGTAACAAGATGAAGATAAATAAATAAAATGAAATAAATTAACACAAAGGCGTTGAGTACTGAAAATATTACGTGCTGATTACGTTGGTTAATGGCTATCGGCGAAAGAGGGTTGTACTTGCGGGCAACCGGGATCTAGTTAGTCGCATCGAGCCTCTGATTGGTCGGCTCGATGGAAAGATGTATGTTGAACACTCATCTACGTCTCTTTAACTAATATATTTTAGAATGTTACCTTAAAATTAAGAATAAACTCAGTCAGCTTTTTGTGATTCAGATAGTTATTGCCAAAGAACTCAGAAAGAATACTAAGATGAGTGAAATGCCAAGACAGCATTTGGATAAAAAATGTTTTTATTCTACGAGGCTCCTTTATACTTTAACTTTCTTCCTGAAAACATTAAGATTGCTAGTACATTAAAAAAATGATAATAGGTATAGATATTGAATTGTCTTGACACACTACTTTTATTTTTACTGACACAAATTATACATTATTATCAAATGCAGGTGCACACGTATCCAACTGTAGAATACAGGTATCAGTTAATTTATGTGCGATAGGTAAATATTTTGCATATGCGAACATGCACATATTTTTTTTAATTTCTCTTATATTTTATCTTTTTTACAAAAAGTATTTTTGTTCTTTTATCTACTATTTTATTATAATATTGTCACGGAGCGTGGCAATTGAGAGGCAAATTAAACAATTAAAATTAATTAAACTTTTATTTAATACGCAAAATTATTGACCACACATTTCATTGGAGCACTGTTCTCTAATTCACACTAAATGTTTCTAGAATATTTCGTACACTGTTTCGTAATTCGCACTAATTATCACTTTTTGCTATGCACGAAGCTTAAATCGCTCAGGCTCGCACTATAAAACTTCTCACTCGTCAGTAGGTACTCGCGCCGAATATCTGTCGCTTGTTCATATATATTCAACGCGCTGGCCACACTGCTTTGCCTGTGACTTTTATGGCGTTATCCCGCTCTCAAGAACGCAAAAAAAACTGCCCCTCCCAGCGCGACGCCTTCGCTTTTATAGACCCGTGTTTTCCGATGTTTCTAGAATTTGGTGGATAATCCTAGAACCTCACTGCAACTACCAATTTTATCGATTACGTGCAATTCTTTCTTATTCTAACATCTCGTGACAATATACAATATGTATTATTTGTTCTCTGAACATATTTACCATACCTAAGCATTTAAATAATTTTATATATGCTTTGTTCCAATTTTTGTTGTTAAGCTGCTCATCTCGGCACAGGTTTATCCTAGTGAGATGAGTGGCTTATTTCCTTATATGTATATATTTATTTCACAATAAAAAAATATAAATATTTTTTAATACTTCATATGTGCACATATGGAAATAAAAGCATTTGTTTTAATTTTCGCCTCATGAGGGCATTATCAATCGTAATATTTTACATTCAATAACTTTATATTTATATAAAAAGTATTTATATAAAAAGAAGTATATTCTTATAAATACAAGTTGTTGAATGTATAATAAAACATTTAGATTGATAATGCTCTCATGTGGCGAAACGCGTCTCAGAAAATTAAAAACCTAGAACTTAAAAAACAAGTGTTTTTATTCCCTTATGTGTGATTATGGAGTTCTATAAACTTACCTCTGAAACAATAAACTTCATATGTGTATAAAAACAAAGGCAATATCCAAAAAAATTTTCAAAAATGTCACCGAGGATTACTAATATAGAATGTACTGAATTATAGATTTTATGTATCTTCCAAAATCATGTTTCCTATAAAATCATGTATCCTATATACATTTATAGGCTACGTTCCCTATAAAATCTCGAATTCAGTACATTGTGAATTAGCATTCCTCGATGACTGCATTACAAATTTTTTGGATATTGCTGCCTTTGCTTTCATACCCCACATATTGTGATTTGCTGTCACTGCTGCGGGATAACATAATATTTATTTTTTCCAGGTGTTCGCCGCTATTACTACCTACAGCGTCATATTGATTCAGTTAAAACGTAGTGAGGGCGCGATATAGCTAAAAATGTAATTAAATTTGAAATAAATAATATCATTCTCGTTAGATTGGCAATCTTGCAAAATATAATAATTAAATTAGGTGAATATTGTGTGTTTCAAAATCAATTCTGCACTGATACTCGGGAACATGTTTAGGGCTAGTTGAGTGGCAGCCTCCGACATCTAAAATAAAATGAATACTTTTCATAAACTTAATGCGCTAAACATCACTGAAACCGTTTTCTATTCCAGTGTATCAATACTAAATTTCATATTTTAATAAATATACATATGGATAAATATGAAAGACTTTCTGTTGCTCAATCACCTTTTATAACCATTGTTTACTAGCATTTCTTCTTGTCATATTTCTTGGGACAGCATTGGTATTTATTACCAGCTGTGAAATTTATAAAAAAAATTATATAACTGAAATTTCAGAAACTCGCATTCTATTCGTCTTACCGCAATATTGTGATGGGTTGACAATAGTAAACTTGAGGTAATGACAACCTGCAAACAACTTTTCTTATTTACTTTGCCCACTTGAATATGAGGGCAGCCCGACTGTAGTCTAGACTATAACTAGATGTTAAATATTAAGAGAAAAACTTACCTATTACCTAGCCCTTAGTGAGCATATAGACCTGATGAAGGAACCTAATCCATCAACAGATTCCAGCTAAATATTCCGAATATTTGATATTAAACCACGCAGAAGTCATTTTATCCCATACAATAACCTATTGAAATGAAATAATTACATTCTGGTATCCAATTACATAAACTATTACTGAACACGTGGGGAATTACTGATGACTCAATCACAGCTTGGTTGTGACTTATCACTCCATCTTTACATTGAAAGATGGCATTGAAAACCGACCGATGTAGATCAAGCCAACAAATACTATTATCATATTGTCAATTCTAATTCATACTCGTCACTCGAGAATCTTCCACTTGTCTGAAGCACTTTTCTAGAATATTCGACCGACTGTGGAACACATTATTCCTCGATTTTTATTCCACTGATTTGCTCTAGAACAATCTTCGCATGCGGGTAGGTATTCTAGTATTTACTTGATTTCGCTGGCTGACTATAATTCGTTCTGAATGCCAATTCGCTCTTTCGCTCATTTCTTTGGCTTCTTGCAGCTGTCAAACACAAACTATAGAGTTCTAGATCTTTTTGGGATTTTTGAGTGTTTTCTAATAGTTTCCTAACTATTCTAGACCCATGCGCAGCCTTGAAATTACTCGATTATGTTCGGTTTCTCTTGATTCAGGATCTCGTAACAATTTTTTAATTGTAATGGAATCACATTTCTATATATTATTTTAAATAAATAAAAATATATATTAACAGAAAAAATGTTGCCGAAATTTATGAAAATATAAATCCACGATACCAGATAGATATAAAAACATATGTTAAATAGAAATTTTTAATTATTTTATTAAGACAATCAAATTAAATAGAAAATTAGTAATATTAGTCATTTTCAATAATAGCAGGGCTATTATTTGTTTTTTTAATGGAACAAAACCAACAGTGTGAATTCAAAACTTTTGTTTAATTTTGTTCGTGTTAACTGACTTTGTCAATTTATTAAAATACTTAATTACTAATTAATAAATTGTTACTTAATTTCCAGTGTTTTTATTTGTCCTCCCGCAGCCACGTCACGTGACACTATTTTATTCAAAAGCATTTCATTCATTTGGCGGCTACATAAGTACAGTACATAAAAAATAATAAAATCAAAAAAAATAATACTATCAAAAAACTAACCCTTAACGAATGCAACGCAAGAGCGAGAAATTTGAGACTTGCCTTCAACATTTTGAAAAATACACTGATTACTTGATAAGCCGGTACTTCTTTGAATGGTTATACTGGTAACATTTTAAATAATTGTATTTCCTCATTTACTATGTCAGCTATCTAAAATTTATAGTCTTTATATTATACAGGAAACATGTTGTAGATAATTTTTATGAGCTTTTCGATTTATTGATTATAAAAAAAAAACGTTATAATTATGATCAATGTTATCTCTAGGTGATAATGAAAATTTGATTTTGTTGAAAATTTTTTTTTGTAATTGTTGAATTACAGGAAATTGTTGAAAAAAAATTAATCTCGCATTGTTGAAAAGATCAAGCAGTAAAAATTATTTCGAAATTCAATTCAATCTAAATATAATATTGAAAAAGATAATATAAATATATACTTTTAGCACTTTAGCACATAGAACAAAGGTTAGCAAAGACGCGAACCAGTGTTCCGTTATTTTTGACGGGTTACACCGAGCACTAATAATATTATAGTAAAAAATAAACGTCTAAGAAAAAATCGTTTATTAATAATCTTATCATATGAATGCGCTACAAATGATGTAAGTATTGTACGTGTTTACATTGTCAGTTTAAAAAACAAATAGCGAAATAATATAAAGTAGCAAGTACAGATTGTTTTAAAATATATGCAGATAATTTTAAAAGTGAAGAAATATTTTACACACAACTACTGGTCACTGATAAAAATAATGTATTTAATATTTATACATGTTTCTTCTTCTTCTTCTTCCTTAGCCTGTTTCCCTCCACTGCTAGATGTAGGCCTCTTCCATTTTCTTCCAATCATCTCTGTTTCTCCCCCTTCGCATCCAGGTTCTTCCTGCTTGCTGGACTATGTCATCAGACCACCTTTTGGGAGGTCTTCCGACGCTTCTATTTTTTGTCCAGGGCCTCCACTGTAGGATTCTGGGTGCCCATCTAGTATCCTCCTGTCAAGCCATATGTCCAGCCCACTGCCATTTAAGTTTTGCAATACGGTCCATAATATCGGCAACTTTTGTTCGGCGTCTTATTTCTTCATTTCTGATTTTATCTCGAAGGCTTACGCCGAGCATCTGCCTTTCCATGGCCCGCTGTGTACATTTTAATTTTTGTATGCTTTTTTCTGTTAGTGTGGCTGTTTCTAGTCCATATGTCAACATCGGTAGGTTACATGTATCGAACATTTTTCTTTTCAGGCATATTGGGATTTCTTTGTTTTCAAACAAGTGTTTCAATTTACCAAATGCTGCCCAGCCCAGACCTATTCTTCTTGGTAGTTCTGCTGTTTGGTTTTCTTTCCCCAGCTTTATCTTATGACCAAGGTACACATATTCGTCAACTATTTCTATTTCCCAATTGTTTATTGTGAATTTGTGTTTGGATTTGGTTAAAATTTTTGTTTTTTGTGTGTTCATTTCCAAACCTGTTTCTTTCGATGCTTCTTGCTATTCTCTGGTCATAGATTCCAATTCTCTTACATTATTGCTAACAATCACTATATCGTCTGCAAACCTGAGGTGGCTCAGATAGGTGCCGTTTATCTTTACTCCTTTATTTTCCCAATTTATGTTTTTGAAAATGTTTTCCAAGGCAAGTGTAAAGAGCTTTGGTGAGATAGTATCACCTTGTCGCACACCTTTTCCGATTTTGAAGCTTTCTGTTGTAATGATACCTGCCTACCTACCGGTGTATAAAGTGTTCGCCCCGTTCTCGCACGACCGAAGCTACCAATTAAAAATTTCGTTTTTATAAATTATTTAATACAAATTCTATTTCTAATATGAGGAGCTTAACTATCCTTCACCGCGCTCTTACTGTCCTGAAACCGCTCGCATAAATAGCTGACATAACTAGAAGCATGTCTACGTAAATAAATATCTGAATAACCTTTTTTTTTCGAAAGAACTGAATTGAAAATGATAGAATTGTTCCCTAACATCGCGACACCCTCGTAATGTAGTTTATCGATGTTTAATTAATATCAGGACTTTAATATGTTTACGTAAATATCATTATAGACGCTGATACTATATATTGGCTCGTGATGTCGTTTAACCTAATCTATTAAAATGTATATTTACACGTAATTATCTATGAAAATGGCTCATGATGTCGTTTAACCTAATCTATTAAAATGTATACTTATACGTAATTATCTATAAAATTGGCTCGTGATGTCGTCTAGTACCCACATTGTGACGCAAAGCAACCCGAAGTTCTTTGAGAAAACGTGTTGTATTTCCAGTGATCAAACCATACGAAAGAGAGCAAATTTACGTTGCATAATTTAATTCGGACGGGAGAGAAAAACATATATGGAAACAAATTTATGAAAAACATAAAAAAAATTCAGTTATTATGATAAATTTCCTACCTTTCGATTTGAAATATTGAAGTGAAGATCTCGCCTCCTCTGTTCATGAATTTGGAAGAAGGAAACATTTATATAAATTCTAATTACATTATGAATGCTCGAGGTTGACCGGTTCGAAGTAGGTTTTTATTTTATTAGCAGCCCGTGAATTTAAAATACTTAAAATGATTTGAAGACTATATGAATGACGTCAGATTTAATTGATCATCATTCCGCGAAGATAAGGGTGGAAAGGGCTCCTCCACGTACGCCCTTCCGGATGGGTTCCGACCTTTTACAAATGATGAACCCCCTCTCCTTAGAACGAACAGGTCAACCCGTGGCTTGATATTCTTTAATTGCTTGAGTATCATGCAATAAGATGGTGATCCCACGAAGTGTACCAGGTTTCCGGCGACATATACACATCAGGAATCCTTCCTCGCGTCTGACGGTGATTTTCATAGACATAAGTTAACTGATGATGATTTGAAATGTGATACAACGTTATCAAGCTAGTGGCACAGAGATCCGCTGGGAATCCTTAATCCTGCGTCAAACGGATCCATTGTAGCACTGCTGTGTTGATTTCGTGTTGATGAAAAGGTATACTTGAAGTTATCGAATAGATAATTATAATGCAGTTCTTTATGGTGATTTCGGCCAACGGTGAAACTCGTGATGTGCACATGTCGCTGATAGGCAACCCCGCAGGAACATTTTATAATGTTAGTGATGATGATGATGAAGGTAAGTCAGTTGTTTCCTATCCCGAACGTACGTAATGGGACAAACAGACGGATTGTCTGAATCATCGAAATTGAAATACATATTTCATGCAGATAATGTAGAATTTAATCATTCTTCATACACTCCCAAGGTGTGTCATTCGGCAGATCGAAGATTGCCAAAGCCTGAGGTCCTTCCACTGGCAAGTTGGCAGACGTTTCCAGTCAGTACACACTATTCTTCATGTCTCAGGCTGCAGAAAACGCACTATTTCTAGTATACCCTTGACTAGTGGTCATGCTCTGACATGGTGGAACATCCATTACCAATCGTCACAAGCCCTGGTTTTCGACGGTCCAACGGACGACAACCTTGCCTATCAGATCGCACAATTATAAACCCATCAAAAACAATACTAAGAAATCTATTACTCGTTACGCATTATAGTCCGAAACTGAAACTTCAATGAAATGTTTTGTACGACCGTTAATTATTTACTTTTTGACAAATAAACCTATTAAATGTTAGTGTATGATTTTGAACTAGTACGTGAAATAACAAAAATAAATAAAAATAAATAAATCAGTTTAACTGAAATACCCTTTTAGACGTCTCTGCTCGGTTCGTAAAGTATTCCACTTTATTATTTGTTCCTTGTTTCCTGTCCTTTGAGTTTCGTCTTCCTTTTTAGTTCGTCTTCCTTCTAAGATTGTATAGATAGATTATTTATTCCAAAATGGGCAGAGCTTTCGCTCTACTCAAAAGTCTAAAAATCACTACCACGTCTCCCCGTGCGTCCCGCGTTTTATACACTTTCAGTTGACCTCAATACTTCTGCTGACGTCACTTGTTTACAACATTCCGCACGAAATTTCCAGGAATTTTCCCCTCCCTCATACCTCCCCTGGCCTAGAGGTCATTGACATGGTGATTTTTTTAGAGTAAACAAGTCTAAAAATAGAATACGCATTGTACGTACCCAAGGCTTTCAGTGATGCAACGAATTCGAACGATTTTTTTTTGAATACGAATAAAATATTCACATTTTCTCTCTGAATTAAGATAGTTTATTACCGCTTCTTTATCATCCCTTTGTAATAAGGTGTACATTTGGTTCATCACACTGTCTTCGTGTCTTCATATATTGTCACGCTCATGGTTGCATTTTCATATATGTATTTTATCAGTCTCGTATATCTTGAGTCGATTCGTGCATTTTCGAGCGCTTTTATGATCGCCCACGTCTCAATTGAATCGAATGCCTTCTTAAAGTCAATAAAGGCCATATGGAGAATGATATTATATTCTGTTGCCTTTTCAATAATTACTAATTTATAATATACATATATGTGTTTTAAAAGTCTGTGAATCTCGCAACATTCGTACTCATTTTTGTTAGTGGTCAATCGAGCTATCATTGCGCATGCGCGACGTATATCGAATACTGGACGAATATGGAAATACATATTTACGTTTTCTCTTTATACTGTTTATCGCTTTAAAAACCTAATTTTAGTTTGAATAATGTTATATTCCAGTTTGATTCAAGTCGCACACTTTATATTATAGAAACGCATGCAATACATACACTGTCTATGATAATATATTGGTTAACTGTCATATTCATGTCTGTTAGAACATCGCATTCCGAATGTCGTTTTTCGGACATCGTTTATCTTTATCTTTATTTTATGTTTTCCAGACTATTTGAGGACACGGCATAAAGAACAAATATGTCGTTATAGGAAAATTTTCCCCAAAAATAATAAATGCAAAATTAATATATCGACTTTGTGCGACTTTCCATTATTTTTTACATATCTTTCTTTGAATTTAGTGCTAGAATATCATTTGAAATGTGATTATTTTGTTTTGAGAAATACGAAAAAAAAAAATTGTTGGGCCAAATACGCATCGAGTTTTTCCATTGCCAGCTTCAAAAAATAAATAAATAAATCATTTAAATTTTCAAAGCAAGAAAACGCTTTGTGGCTTAAATTACATTATTATTTAAAATAAAATTAAATACTTTGTTTTTTTTTTATTTTTTTATTTATTTTATTTTTGGGAATCTCAACAGTATACAATTAATTAAAATAATACATAACGTATTGGGTAATTCGTAGACCAATTATAGAGATCCACGGCATAAAATGTTAAGTCAAGCAATAAAGAGAACATATATTATATAGAGGGATAGGAGTGGAAGTTAGAGGGGGAAGTGGAGTGAGGTGTATGGGATTGTGGCTGAGTGGAGTGCGTGTGTATTCTGTGCGTGACGTTGTATACAGATATGGGGGTATGTGTAAAGAGTGATGAGAGTTTGGCTGTGGTGTGTGTATGATGATGGTCGGTCTCAGTTAATCCGGTGAAGATATAGAAACTAGTAATATAAGCGGTTTAAATACGATTTTTAAGAGCTGAGATGTTGGTATTAAATATATCAATGTCATTGAAGTGGTCATTGTATGCTTTGCATGTTCGCTGGATGAATGAGTTCTGTGCATAAGAGGTTCTGCTTATGGGTACATGGAAGAGCACGGACTGTCGGGTTCGCCTTGATGGAGCGTGGAGAGAAACCAGCTCCAATTGGCTGGGACAGTCAATATGTCCCTGAAGTAACTTGAAAAGTAGTATTTGATCAGCTCGTGCTCTTCTATGTTCCAGCGTTCTCATGTTATAGAAATCCATTGCTTCCATATATTTTAAACCGCTTAGTTTCGGTTGATCTCAATCTTCATCAGGACAATATAATATAGACCAATCTAAGTGCAGACATTTACAAAGGGAAAGAAAATCAGCGAGGGACAAAATGTCAACGGGCGGGAGGGGAGGAAAGGTTAAGCGAAGAGAAAGAGAAATTATTTGCCACTTCTTCCGCGGTCGTCTTCTATTTGTAGCGTCATCAACACTTGCGCCATGTAATTTTCTTACCATTATTTCCTCATTCATTCGCTTAACATGCCGAAACCATTTGAAGGAACTATTTTAATTCTATTAACTATGCTTAGATCAACTCTACATTTTTCCGAATTTTTCACTCTATGATTCAAACTGCCTAACTGAAATAACTAATTTTTGTAAAATATCAAGTTAACAGTAAAATTAATTTTAATGAAATCACATTTTTTAGATCGTACCTGGCTCTCTGATAGTTTAAAATATTGTCAGAATATTTTGAGTTTGTACAGATTTTTCAAAACACAGTACTGGATTTTGTCCCAGGGACATCAATAATCAAGATATGAAGGATATTGCTAAAAAATTCCAATCAAAAATAGATATCACATTGGTGACATCTATGTTTAATTAAGGGGAATGAAAAAGCTTTGTATGCCGGTCGCGCTAATGATTATTGCAACATGCATATGAAACGTTCTGTGTATAGTTTTCTGAGATATTCTGCCTGAGATCTTTCTGAGATATGTGACCTCTCTGGCCAACGTTTCAGATCCCATTGCAGGGTCCATCATCAGGGCTGGTGTTGGACCCTGCAATGGGATCTGAAACGTCGGCCAGAGAGGTCACATATAAGGCAGAATATCCCAGAAAACTATACACAGAAGATTCTGAACGGCCGTGAAAACCTAAGGACATTTTTTTACATATGAAACGGATTGTAAAACTTAAATATATACAACTTCCCAAAAATTTGATGTACGTGATATTCTATCATGGGTGGAAATGTGAACGTTACATTGTGTAAAATGATCACTTAAGCTAACTGTATAATAGGTCGTAAGCCCTATGAACACCCAAAGACTTCCATACCTACCTTTTCCATAAAAAAAATAGAATTTCGACTCTATGAAACATTAATAATATATCTTAAAACAATTCTCGATAAATCACAAAAAATCCAATTAAATATGACCTTCACAGGCACACAAGTCTGGAATTTTCTATAGCGTTTAAGCTACACTACGATACTACTCACATAGAATTGTCCCAATTTTATTAAAATGAATTGATATTAAAGTAATGGGACCTAACAAAGTTCAAGTCATAAATATTCATTTCAATATTAGGTATTTACCTACGAAATAGCCGTTTTCTAATACTGATTAGTTTGAAGTTCGATATCTTGCTTTCGACTTGGAATTCCAAATTAAATGAAAATCATATCAAAACTATGAAATTCCTTTTTCAAATTATTCATTGATTTGTTTGTGTGTCGTTCATTTTTTCCTTGATATTGCTGTCTGCGACCATGGAAAAAATAAAAAAATACGTTTTTTCCTTGTATAAGTTCCATAGTGGTCCTTTTTTCTAACAAAAGGCTGATTCTGGAAGTCCGTTGGAGCAGGATGGGCAACAGGTCAAGGTGGTCTCTTATGGCCACACCTGCGCCATCCATGTGTGCATCTTTCTGAGCCTTCTTGGATTTTCTCCAAAGGATACGTAACATGCCAGTGTAAAGCTGCCCAAAAGCCGGCTATACATTTGTGTCCATGTATATCCCAATGTATACTTTGGTTTTGGTCCGAGGGCGGGAGAAAAGGGATCGAAAGAAACAAAAAGATGTAAAAAATTGAAACGTTTGATTTATTTAATCTTTTAATTGATAAAATACAAGTCCAATCAAAAATATGCAATGAATAATTTTTTTAAATTACAAAGCTCGTGTATATATATATATACATTTCTATGATTATTCATATAAAATAATGAATTGAATCACAATTAACTTTAATAGAAAAAATCAAGGCCCGAAAAAGTAGTGGTTAGTTTTATTTAACCATGTTCTTTTCGATCCAGGCAGTGTAGGAACTCACGCGAACATACACATCAGGATATCCAATAGCGCAAGGTTTTCCGAAGGACACAATACCGACGACCTTACCTCTCGCTACCAAAGGTCCTCCGGAATCACCCTGGAAAGAAATAAGGATTTTAAGAAATCTATATATTGGTAAGTAATATATTTGTGGTTATGAGATCAAGTTACTAGGGATGTTTAAAGTTTACTGTATAGTTCGATGGTATATAAATCCGAGTTATGTGCTAAACAAATAAAACCGTGAGTCTGGCTTCTCACACCGATGCGATGGTTCGATTACCAGTGTTTTTTGTTCCTCCTTGCACTGTCCCGACTCATTGCCTAGGCAGGCTGTGGTCGGCTCTTCTCGTTCCCAGACTGTATCTTCCTCGGTTCTGGGTACCGCTTTCATTCAGGCCGTTTTTCTGTAGTATTTTGGAGCATTGAGCTTTACGAAATGAATTGTTTTACCCCGCGTTGCGTAACGCTTTTTATAGATAAATTCCTACGAGAGATTTATTCATGAAATTACGAGAGATCTGTAGAATGTTTTAAACGATTCCAATGTAGTGATTTAGTACGTAATGTAATATCATGGAATCTTTCAGAAAAAGAGTGCAGTCACGCATGACTGACCCTGCGTTGCGTGACTCCGTTATGTTGTTATGGTATTCCACAGGTTCAATATCTCGCTACAATATTATATTTTATTATGAGCTTATTGTATGGTTTGATATTTTATTACCTTAATTTTATTTTTTGCAAAAGCCTTAAAGAGCGTCAATAATAATGATAATAATGATAAGAGACACCCATATCTCATTCTAATTAAATCTGAAACAAGCAATTTCAGGTGCGGATCGCTAGTATGTTAGGTCAATCTAAACTAAAAAGTTTTATGGTAAAAGAATTGCATCGACGTCGCGGAGTCTTTCTAATTTTCTGGATACAGTGTCACGAGACCCACTGAATAGATAGTATTCGCAAGAAAATGTGCACTACAATAAAAAATATAAGCCGAGGAAGAAATGACATACCATACAAGCTCCCTCTCCCGCTCTGGTGAAGGTGCAGATCTGCCTCTTGGATACCATATGATTCCACGCCTTTTTGCACTGCTCATGACTGATAGTCTTCAAGTTGATTGTTTGAAGTGCATTTGGGATGGATCCGGGGAACTGAAACCAAAGTCTGGTAAAAGATGCGTACTAGGCACCACATCTCACGTAGAGACAAGAAAAGAAACGAAAAGAACAACACGAGGGAAGTTCATATATTGTAAGGGGTGTTTTCCATATTGCGCAGAGTCGAATGAAACAACCATTACTATCCGACCTTAATTAAAACGTCTCCATAAAGTAAAATAAGTTGGATTTCACCAACAATCCAGGTAGTGTTAATTCATGTTCTGAAATCAAATAATATGTAACTCTAGAGTAAAAAATTTCAAGCTAAACGCTGCAGACTGACTACTTTCTGAACTTGACTGAACTATCAAAAGAAGATATGCCGCTAACTTAGAAGAGAATGTTAAAAACATTCGGTGCTTTTGCTCCTGAGACTAAAAGTTCACTGCAGTAATGAGGGACCATAACACCTGATTTAATTGATAAAGTAATCTTGAAAGCTTCTTCTGAATACCAAGGACATGTAAACGAGGAAGAGCAAACAGAGCAGTCTGAAGCTCCCAACATCCAGCAAGCTTTAGACGCGGCCATGTTACTTGAAAAATGATATACACAGATAGTTCTAAGGAAGGTGAAGAAGTTTCCAAAATGCAGGATAAGATATTGGACAGGAAGGGAGTTGAAAAAGCTCAAAAGATATGAAACCATGAAGACACGCAGAAAGATTTTTTTTTTAAATATAATTCTTGTACAAACACCTAAATTCAAAGGTTTTAAATAGAGATTTAAAAACAACTTTAGTTACATTTAAACTAGTTTTGTAACGGAACCCTTTTAGTGGAGGCGGAGGCGAAAGTGGGTCAATAAAGAAAAAAAAATGAATAAAATTAACTTTTCTTAAAGAAAAAAATGTGCTCATGTATTTTCACAGCTTAGTCACTTTCTAAGCGATGTATAAAGCATTCGTAAATAAAACCGGTTCCACTAAACAGTTGTTCGCTTGGAACTGACCCGGCGACTACGATAAATAAGCGCGCACGATGGGAACAAAGGGTTGAAATTTAGTATTATATTTCCACCATAATGAAGGGTCTTCGTTTAGTGGGAGCCGGTTTTGATTATTATATTGATTTGTTAAAGATTTCCATATGATGCTGTTGCTATTGGATTCATTGCTGTCATTTCCTATATCCTCTTCATCGGTCGGCTGAACTCGGCAGAGACGCACGCTTGGCGTCACACGCAAACACAAAACGCAAAAACACCTCCGTTAAAAACATGCAGATGCGGATGTGGAAGCGGAGGTATGATTTTTTGCGGATGTTCCGCATTTGCGGAGGCGGAGGCTTCGTTACAACCCTTATTTCTGTTAAAACCCTAATTTACACATAAGCAAATACATTTTGTTCCTCACTCATCATAACTCTTTATTAAAATAAATTGCTCAGATCCTCAGGTTTTGTTGTAAAGAATAACGACTCTACTTCAATAGAGGAACTGAAAACTATACATAAATAAAAAAGTAACCCATAAAAACCAAGTTTTTATTATACTCCCTTTCTTTGTAAAATATAACAACAATTAAAGACGAATTAAAACATATAACATAACACTAAACTTACAGTAATTTAATATATTTCTAAAATGTCAGATGTTTTGAGCTTTGATAAGACACTTCATGCTTTGAAGATTAAATTCTAAAAATATTTGTCAGTCAATTTAAATTTTCGACATTCGTAGTGAAGTACCTATTATGCATATCAACGGAGTAATTCAAATTTAGAAAATATTCCGCGACGTTATCGGGCCGCCGTTGCTAATCAAATTTTTCTAATGATTCCAATTTGAAAAAACCAATAAAATTTCTAAAAATCCGAAAGCTTACTATAATTATTAAATTTTTTTAACGAAAATTTGATAGATCTTCTTGATCGTCGCCACGAGTCTACTTGCCAAGTTTCAGCTCGATTGTATCACGGGAAAAGGGTCAAAAATCGATCCAAGTTTTTTTTGACGGCAAGCCGGCAAGCAAGCAAACAGACGCCACGAGTTAATTAATATAAAGGGATTAAAAATAAGCCAACTTACAGAGGTCAATCCCCATCCAGTCAGAGTCACCGACACATCTCCCTGGATTTCTTCCTTTCCAAGAGGTATTGTAGAAACTATGTTAGAGAATTGAATTTCTCTGTTGACAATAATAAGAGCGACGTCATCACTTAGTTGTCTGTAGTCCCCGTGGTCGATGAGTCGCTCCACCCCGTAACGCGTCCCTCCAGAGTTCAAGAAGTTGGTGCCAGTAACGACGGTCATGTGAGAAGGATCTTTACTGGAATTCAATGCTAAATTAATACGAAAGTATTAGAGAAGGATGATATTGTAAAGGACATAACAACAAGAATGTTCTGAGGTTTTCACGACCTCTCAGAATCCTCTAGTTTGTGTAAAAAAATATTTAAACATTTTGAGTATAAGCATGTCACCGGGATTCAAACCACGGATCTCCTCCTATCGGGGCAGGCGCGTTATCAAATTACGCTATAGCGGCCTTATATATTTCCGTGAATATATCGACTTTATCTGAAAGTCTCATTCTCTGGATTTGATTTTTCTGCATGTCTTTCTAATTGATTAATTAATTTGGTTTTAAATTTTACAGGACTTTTTTCTAAAAAAATTGCAACATCACAATAAGAATGTGTTCTTGAATCTATTTTACCTATAAAACTCAATGTCTGTCTGTCTGTTCTCTACACAAATCCACACCGTTTGTCCGATTCGATTCAAATTTTGCGTACTTATGCTTTGGGACCCTGCGGGTAACATAAGCAACATTTCCTTTTTATTCCCTTACCCCTTCCCCTGACATATTACCGATGCAAATTTCGTTTAAATTTTTTAATAATTATAGTATAATTTTGGATTCTTCGAAATTTAAACGATTTACGTATTGTTTAATTTTTGAGCCCGACGCGTGGAGTAGGCGCGAAACTTGTTTCAATTAGAAAGGGAATATAATAAAAACTTGGTTTTTATGGGTTAGTTTTTTATCACAATAGTTTATATACAACGTTTTATTCCACTGACTTAAGTTATATAAGCCTAAGCGCTTTCGATGGGCACAATCATCATCTTCAGAGGCAATATTAGAACTGTTTGTTTATTATTTTTATTGAATATTTTTTACCTTGTATAAAAAAAAAACTCTCGTCTGTCTTGGATAAAAAAGTATTTGATTATGTTAGGTATTTATTCATCTAATTCATTTTTAAGAAAAATAAAGCAAATTATAGACATTTTTTGAGTTAATTTAAGGGCGATGGTCAAGATGCGATGTGGGTTAGAAAAATATTATATTTCCAAAAAAACTATAGCACTTAGAGCTTGGACGTTTTCAGCAAATAAAGAAATCGTATTGATCTGTATACCTAAATATAACTCTTTTTAGCATTTTATGGGTTGGACACTTTCATAACTACAAATCCAGTGTATATTAAAAAATGTTTTACTTGAAAACACCAACTTTTTTTTTTCTATTGTTACTGTATGTGTGATACTTAAAAATGTTTTCCAACGTCCTTCTCTTCTTATAACAAGAACTACTAACTCTGACTATGAAATCCTGATCAGCGTACCTAATCGAATTTTGATATATATTTTTTTGAATATTTATACCACTAATGAGGGAACTCTAGAATCACCGAGAAAAGAAAGATAAACCAGGAATAACAGACAAGGCAAAAATTAATTTAAAAATAAGCACAGTTTTATCACGGTTTTATCTTAAAAAATTCCAAGCAACACGACTGGCCAGATTTTACTATGATGAAGAGCTGATACTTACTTTCTAGCGCAGTGAGCGGCTGTGAGGATCGTCTTGCTACTGATGATTGAACCGGAACACGTAAAATCATCGTAGTACCGCAGAATTATCTGGTATGGAGCTGCTCCCAACGCAGCATCGGTTCCTCCTACAACCCTCCTACAATCATCAGCGAACGGAGCCCCTGTGAAAAATAAAAATCTAATTGTAATCTTCAGAAAAACATTATTACATAAAAGTATTAATTTTAGGGCGACAGTAGGAAATATGGAGAACCGTGCAGAATAGTAGAGGAAGGAAAGTAGACTGAAACAATGGAGATGACATCACTCGGAAGTATGTATGATAAATCAATCTGATCTCAGCATAGTTAATACGTCGTAATCGTAGAACAACGACGCATATGATTTTTCTCAAGTTTGCAGAAGAGCAGTTTGTAGTTTTATTTACATAAAGACACTTTATGTCGTAGCTCGATAACTACAAAAGATTTTCCTTTGAAACTTGGGTTAGTTATTTAAAGTTGATACCTTTCAAACCTCAAATAGAGTCAGCGCAATACAACGACGTTTTTACACGTGCTGCATTGTTTTACGATCGTAAATCATAACCGTCGTTATAACGACTTCGAATAACGACGGTTATATTAATGATAAAAAATACACTTTTTATATACCACTAGCTGTGCCTGCGCGGCTTCGCACGCGTAGATTTTTAGTACACTGTTTGGATCGTTATAGAACTTTCGCGAACCTTCTAGAACATTCTCCTTCCAGAACTATCAAGAAATTTATCGAATGTACAGGAACCTTCTAGACACACCGACACATTCCGCCACTCAGTTTAGAACCTTATAGAACTTTCGGGAATTTTCTAGAACCTTCTTCTTCCAGAACTTTCTAGAGCAGGTTTTTTCGGAACCTTCTAGATTCACCGACACAGTCAGCGCGCCTATTTTGAAATAATCTGAAGCATTTGCGACCTTCCAATAATAAAACAATGTGCTAGAAAGCACAATTTCATCACCCACTCCCACCCACGCACAGCCACCCCCACCAAACTCGCATATTTTCGATGTGACACCAAGGCCTATCCACCACCATAACCACCGGTGGGTGGTTGTGGCTGGTTGTGGAGAAAACTTGGCGGATAGGGAAACACGGGTTTCTTTTTATATATGCATATTGATTAGATGGCTTCTTTTTTTCACTTTTTAACGCTCCCCAAAAGTCAATGTGGAATTTTTCGTACATCCGTCATTGTTCTACGATCATGATGAATAGAGTGAAAATATATATTATTGGGGAAATAATGGTAGGAAAAGTATATGACGCAAGTGTTGAGGATGCCAGAATGAATGGGTGACCGCGGAAGACGCGGCATGACTAGATTAACCAGATACTGGAAGATGGTCCTGTTAGGAGCCTCAATAATCGTCCAGCTTGCATGCGAAGATGTATGCATGTGGATGACGCGAGAGTTGTGCGTCATGACAGAAGAGAGGGGCGCTCTACGCTCTCTACCTACCCCCGCGGAGAAATGGCGTGATGGTATGCAAGTGATTAGTTTATTTTAACAAGCATGTAAGTAGGTAGGTACATATGAAAAATAATAAATATTAAAAATTATGTTATTAAAAAAAATTACCTTGAACGAGCGCAACGGCTAGAGCGAGAAATGTGAAAGAAGTTTTCAGCATTTTGTAAATTATGTAGTGCTTCTGCCAACGATGAGATAGGTATGAGTTTGAAAGAATACAATCTTTAATTTATAGTGTTTTTAATCATTAATTTGCCGACTTGAATGACGGAAAAGTATGCAGATAATTTTTATGTGCTTTTAGATTTATCGATTTAACTCATTCAGGCCATAATTACGAAAAAAATGTTTTTTTTTTCAATAAATCGTTAATGTGGAAAAAAAATATCCAGGTATCTTCTTCGTAATTTCAATCCTGGGGATTGGTTTGCAGCAAAGTCCTGCATCTCGTCCTGCCTGAGATTTGTTTATGGGATGCCACTTGTGGCTTTAGTGCGGCGGTTTCCCACTGCTTTCCACATCCAATGCTGTTGACCATAAAGGTTCCTGCCCTATTTACCATCTCCAGGACAATAGAGTGCGCTAACCAACTTTCCCTAATAAGGCTGGTGAAGAGTACCCACCGCGGTCCGTATCGGTCCTACACTTTCGCCATCCAGTTTGGCATTGTTTTAATGTTAAAGCAGCTTCCTCGCTACGCCGCTGATGATGCGAGCACTCGTGCGACGCGGCGAGGAAACTGCACTAACCACTTCACTGTCTCTGGGGTGCGTTACGAAAAACAATCTATTCAAAGAAAATAACAATACATAAAAACAAAATCACAAGTAAATAACAAAATATATGCAAAAGGCAGAAAAATACAAAGAAAAGAAAATAGCAAAGCATAAATATCAAACATCAGAAAATAACAAAGCATGAATATAAATTAAGCAAAATAAGATAAAATATAGAAGAATACATTGTATGCAAAGGAAGAATAATATATAATGTGTGTGGAATACATGAATGAGTATTGAAAAATACATGGGTGACAGCTAATCAGGAATGAGAAATAATTACAAAAATTGCACCGTAGAGACAGTATCGAGAGCAAATAGTCACTCCCCTGGGGAAAAAAGGAAATAAAAATAAAATACATCACAAACATACAAGGACTCGCCAGTCCGGAAAACCACTCCCGGCAGACAATAACCTTGGTAGTAAAGCAAACTAATAATATTACAATTAAAAATATTTTTTAAAAAGAATCCGTTTTATGAGCAATAACTTCCATACATTTAGGCATTATTTTAATGCTATAGTGGTCATCTTCGCTGCGCCGCTGATACTCAAGTGAGTGTGAGCGGCGCGGCGGGCGACCACAAAAAACCTCTTCACTGTCTCTAGGTGCATGTTGCCGGAACTAACAAGACTAAATGGGAGTCAGCTTGGTCTCGGACCTACCAACACTCAGACCCTGTCTATATTCGCCGACATGACTAATGTCATTGCTCACCCTCTACTGCTTGAAGGAGATGGGTCAGGATTCACCTTCTCCACAAAGTTTTGCAAATTGGTGTTTTAAATTAAATAACCGTTTCTTGATAAATGTAGAAACGTAGAAAATATAAAATTGAATGGAATAATAATAAAACAATTTTTTATTAATCAATTATGAAAGACATACAGAAAAATCAAATTAAAGAAAAAATATTTTAACAGCTACCGGGATTCGAACCACCGGACCTCCATTCTATCCGGAATGGCGCGTTATCCAATTTCACCACAGCAGTCTGGTAAGTTAGCGAAAATTTTTCGATCTTATAAGTGTACTCTCTTTTTACTCCCTTTATATTAACTCGTGGCGTCTGCTTGCTTGCTTGCCGGCTTGCCGTCAAAAAAAAACTTTGGATCGATTTTTGACCCTTTTCCCGTGATCCAATAGAGCTGAAACTTGGCAAGCAGACTCGTGGCGACGATCAAAGAGATCTATCAAATTATCGTTTAAAAAAATAATTATTATAGTATAGTTTTGGATTTTTCAAATTTTTAATGGTTTTTTCATACAATTTGTATGAAGAGATTCCGACGCATCTGGTAGGAGCGAAAACTGATAAAATAATACTTTTGGATTTTTCGATTTTTTTTATCCCTTTCGTAGTGTCGCATCCCAGCGAGTCCAACGCATAGGTTAAGCACCAAACCAGTTTCCACTAGTAAATGAGAGAGGAAGTAAATAAAAATTTGGTTTTTATGGGTTACTTTTTACTCCTTTTATTTTAACTCGTGGCGTCTGCTTATTTGACGCAAAAACTTTGAATCGATTTTTAACCCTTTTCCCGTGATCCAATCGAGCTGAAACTTTGCAAGCAGACTCGTGGCGACGATCAAGAAGATCTATCAAATTTTCTTTGAAAAAAATTAATAATTATAGTTCAACTTACTAAGTTGTATGAAGAGACTACGACGCATCTGGTAGACACTTAACCTGATTATAGTATAATTTTGGAATAAAATGGAAATAAAAATTTCTTTATTCACAGAACTTTGTTCTAAAATTGCAACATCACAATAAGAATGTATTTTTTTTAATAGAATAATAATTTTTAATAATCTGAAATTTTGAAAAAAAATTGAGGCATGTCTTATGACCAGACAGACCAGACAGTGGCTGACTCGTGAGGAGAGAATGACTGAAGAAGTAGCGAGTTCCTGCTGAATGCAACACCACTAGGGGTTAGGGAGGCCAAAGTTAAGATTGAGCGAAAGTGCCCCTCAAAGAAATATCTGCCTTGAAGATTTAGAACTTGAGAGGGCTGAAACAAGGGAAGAAGGCTTTTTAAGAGGCCACATCCACCAGGGTTGTAGAGCCAGAAGTGATAATGATGACGATGATAATAATTGTAATTTAGAAAAATAAGACATTTAATTTAAAACGTCACCATGAAAATAATGAATAATTTTCTATCTCTAATGAAACGTAGAAAAACAAAGCATTTATCGAAATAAATGTACTCATAAAAAATAACTAAATATGTGGGGTATAAAAGCAAAGGCAGCAATATCCAAAAAATTTAAAAAAATGTTTAGTAGGAAGTCACCGAAGATTACTTGTATAAAGTATACTGAATTCTAGATTTTATGTATTCCCTTCCAAAATCATGTTTCCTATAAATTTATAGGATATGTTTCGTATAAAATCTCGAATTTTATTTTTTTTTAATATTGCCGCCTTTGCTTTTATACTTCACATATAGCCTCCTCTCCTACCTTCGAAATATTTCCGACATTTTAATATTGTCATAACATTATTTCCGATATTTAACATAATTTTTTCATTCTTTAAATATAAATTCTGAATAATTACGAATAATTTATTTTGGAAGTAAAACTTAGAAGAACAAAGCATTTATCGAGATAAATGTACTCATACATAACCAACTAAATATAGCCTTCAGTCCTATCATCGAAATATTTCCAATTATTTCCTATATTTAACATAATTTTCTCATATTTTTTTTTAAATATATTTATTTATTTTCTTGATATTTATTACATTACACATAAGCCAAACTGCACAATATCTTTTCATCATCCTATGTTATTATATTTACAGTCAGATACAAGAAGAAATTTATAAAATTATTTTTAAAAATTTATTTATGCTGACAAAACATAATATTTTTATGTTAAAAGTCGGTTGGTTTGAAGTACCTATTATGTATACCGACGGAGTAATCCAAATTAAGAGAATATTCCGCTACGTTATCGGGCCGCCGTTGCTGGTAATCAAACTTTTGTAATGATTCCAATTTGAAAAAACTATTAAAAATTTGAAAAATACAAAATTATACTTTAATTATTTGTTATTTTAACGAAAATTTGATAGATCTTCTTGGTCACCACGAGTCTGCTTGCAAAGTTTCTGCTCGATTGAATCACGGGAAAAGGGTTAAAATCGATCCAAAGTTTTTTCGACGGCAAGCCGGCAAGCAAGCAAGCAAGCAGACGCTACGAGTTAATATAAAGGGAGTAAAAACAGCAACATTTTAAGCGAGTGTTAAACGAAAAAAACAATTTAACGAAGAACAAATTAAAACAATTAAAAATTAATATTAGTAAACTGCATTATTTTCTATCCAATCCACGAAAGAGCTGACGCGACTAAATACGTCAGGGTACCCATTGGCACAAGGGTTCCCCCAGGACACCACTCCTACCAACTTGTCGTTTGCTACCAAAGGTCCTCCAGAATCACCCTGAAAAGAAAACTACTATAAGTAACAAAACAAACATATAGCCACGTGGGATTATGATTGTGTGAGGCAAACAAAACACTAAAAACTATTTAAGGCTGGACATTCACTGCAAATGCGAATTCCGGCTTTTTTTCGAAAAGATTTATTATTCATTTACATCAGAATTTAAATCTAGTCTACAATTTCATCATCATAACTTAGATAGAACCATCGTTCTTATATAAAAGTAATAAAATAAACATTATTTACAATAATTAAGAAAATATAAGCATTATTCGAAAGCGGCCAAAAAATTCGTTTTCAAAATTTTGTTTATACCCGTAAACACCAACACAACGAAACAGTATGCCTCGTACGTACAGTTTACACATACTGATTCAATTGTCTTTCTTAAATGGAAAGAGCTCTAACGACGGTGTGTGAGAAATGACATACGTGACAGGCCCCCTCTCCCTTTTGGGTCAAAGTGCAGATCTGCGAGGGGACCACCTGGCCGCCCCACACCTGGCTGCACTGCTCGTGGCTGATGGCCTTCAGGGTGATCGTCTGAAGGGTCTCTGACACATTCCCGGGGTACTGAAACAAAAATATTTTAAATTTTATTTTAACCTTTCCCAAACGGTGCTAAAATTGAAACGCGCATTCCGGTGCTGTAAACTCAGTGTACATGTAAAGTTGGCGCAATTTGTGTATTTTATTCCATCTGATTATCTTGATTCTATGTATTCTGACATTATCTTTAATCCAAGGGACTCTAGAGAGCAAGTACTCGTAGCGACTCGCGACCGAACAAAAATTCAATCTGTTTATGACGAGTCGTTAAAGCAGTGAGCGGCTGGAGCGGCGGCCATTACGAGAATGCTGATGACAACAATAAGATCGTTAATACTAGAAAATAAACGAATATTTTCGAGAGTTCGAAAGACCGACGTGATGCGTATATAAAACGGAACCGACAGCCGCGCAGATTGAGTTCGTTTCGACATTTCAATCGCGCGATATCGGCCGCGGTACGACGGTCGAGATGGCCAGTCGTGAGATTGATAATTGGCGATTTAAATAAGTGCGACTTCTACGTGCGAGAATTAGATGATATATTCTAGCAAGTGATAAATAAAGTGTTACCCAGCGAGAATAAAGTTTTCACAGACGATTGCGCAAAATGTGTGAAATTAAGAATAGTTAATATTCGTGTTCAGTGACTATCATTTTAATTAAATAATTAATCACTAATTAATAAATCGCAAATTAATTCCAGTGTTTATATTTGTCTCCCGCAGCTACGACCCGTAAATTTATATTACGTAGGAATACCTCAAATGTAAGCACATTAATTGCCTAAAAAGACTTTCATACATACTTTACCATATTAATAGTTTCGTCTCTGTGTACTTCATAATTGATCTTTATTAATGATAATCCCTTTGGGAACAAAATCAAGTATTTGTATTCTTAAAAATATTAACATACCTACTCAAAAAATATTGTGAATATTTGACTTACAGATATCCTCCCCCATCCAGTCAGAGTGACCGGATCATCACCAAGAACTTCTTCTGTTCCAACGTCAATCGGGGAAACCAGATCAGTGAATTCGATTTCGTCCTTGAGTATGATGAGAGCCAGGTCGTTAGTTTTGAACCACCAGCTGTAGTTCTCATGAATGACGTGTCTCTCCACTTCATAGACTGTACCTCCGGAGTTCAGAAGATTGGTGCCTACGGTGATGGTAAGGCTAGATGGAAGCCTACTGAGAAAAAATTTACGTAAAAAAATTAATAAGCAAGTTTTTACATGAAGAAACTTTAGTTTTTTTTTCAAAATATAATTTTTTATTATTTAATTTAAATAGTTATTCAGCCCACGCTTGTATTCAATTTAGAAGTTATACTTTTTTTGTTGGCGCCAGAAAGAGAAGGCGACCGAGAGATACGTGGAATGACCAGGTTAACCAGATATTGGAAGATGGTCCCGTTAGAAGCCCCAATAACCGGCGAGCGTGCCTGAGAAGAGTAATGGATATCATGGATCGTGTAGCGAAGCTAAAATGGCAATGGGCAGGACACGTTGCAAGACAGGATACTACAAGATGGCCTCCCAGAGTTCTGAAATGGAGAGCTTGGGAAAATAAAAGAGGCATCGGAAGACCTCAAAAGAGATGGGCCGGTGATATTGTCGCTGTGGGGGGAAAGAAATGGCTACAATTAGCCAACAACAGGGAAGAATGGAAAAATAAGGACGAGGCCTATATCCAGCAGTGGAAAGACGAAGGCTGATGAAGAAGAAGTGCCTGAGAAGACGTATGAATGTAGATGAGGCGAGAATTGTATGTCAGGACAGAAGAATGTGGCGCTCTACCTTCTCTGCCTATCCCCACGGGAAAACTATGTGATGGTAAGTAAGCACTTTTTTTGGCGCATTGTGGGTAAAAAAATTTTTGTTACGGAAGTTAGATGTAAGGCATGTAGCGGAAATGCGAGACTGTGAAGTTACTCGTTAAAGTGAAATTTTAGTATGCCGCGAAATGCGTGCGCATCCATGTACACCAGAAATAAGCCGTCAAAGCGAGTAAAATAAGTATATTACATACATTATGGTTTATGGCTGTTGTGTAAATATCAAATAAAAAAAATAAAAAAATTATTGACTTCAAATTAGTGTTCTAGTGATATAAATAATGTATTATCGATCATCTTGAATCGAGTACTAATCATAAAGATGATAAATACAAAAGCTAACGAATGATTGGTTATTGAATTGAGAATATTTGTTGAATTACGATTTTACCTGTGTAATTTAAATGCCAAAAAGGGGACTCTTGTATAGATTTCTGTGCGTACACATACAAAATTCTTTTTTTTTATCATTGTTTGCGGCATTCTTTGATTAATATTATTCATCGACAAATTATTTAGAAAATTTCAAAATAACGGACTTATATGCTGCACTTCAATGGTCCTTCTAATAAACATGTCATCAGAGTTTGAGTGAAATAAAAAATTTTAATATTTTTTTGTTATATGATGTAGAAAATTATAAAATTGTGCAAGGAGAGCATTTTGAAAAAAAAAATTTCTTAAAAAATCGTCTTTAGATATTCATAATAAGTAAACTGCTAATTTTACGGCGGTTATGATTTTTTTTATTAATTTATTTAATAGATAAACACACTTTTTTTTACAATAATGATAGTGATAGTTTTTACATGGTATTTCTCTTACATACTATGTACCTACATGTAGTAGTACGTAGTACATACTATGTACCTACATATAAGAAAAAGAATAACTAGTACCTATGCAATAATCATAATACAATAATGTGAGACAACAGTAAAAATAAACTAATAATAAGCATAAAACATATAAGAGTGCGCAATTATAATTTAAAAATGAATATAGTAAAGAGAAAAATTATGGAAGATTTTAAGCAAAGACATTGCTTTAATTGCAATAAAATAATACTAATATTAAAATTATCTATTATTAGTGAGGTGTGCGCAAAATTTGAACAAAATCGGCTCGGTTTTTTTGAAAAAGTTTTGATATATATTAACGCAAATGAATGAGGAAATAAGAAGAATAAGACAGAACAGTTTGGCACAATCTTTTCTAATTTAGTAAATAACTCACGTCAAAAACATAAAATTTATTAAATACCCCTTTGTTATTTATAAATTGTGTCTTTCTAATGACTGTCCATGTTTGGTTTTTTATGAATTTAAAATGGAATAGTTTAATTCTACTTAAATAATAATTTGATCCTTACTCATCGGCGCAATGGGCTGCTGTGAGGATCGTCTTCTTGCTGATGATAGAACCGGAGCACGAGAAGGAGCCTGAGACCTTCAGAATGATCTGGTACGGGGCTGCACCCTCTTTCGCCTCGCTTCCTCCTACAATTCTCCAGCTTCCATCGCTATCGGTGGGAGCTCCTACGAAAATCAAACAAAAACAAATTAAAAATTAAAAAGGACCATCTATTGCGGGT
>JADDOH010006405.1:0-106100 GCA_016648135.1 Agrypnia vestita
TTCGTTCAAACTTTAAATGCACGTCCCACGAACACTTTCAAAGAAACGATATTGAATATTTTCCACGAAATACTGCTTTAAAAAGCTAACAAAGAATAATTTGGGCTATTTTCAGATTTCAAGTAGAATTAAAAGAAATGTAATTCTTAAAAGCAATTAAAAATTGAATATGCTTAAAACAAATTGATTTCAGCATAATCTTGTATCAAAACTGAAAACGTTCAAAGTGAGTTGAAGTTTATGAAATTCTCTCATTTTCATTTGGTACCTATCCTTTGGATTTAACTGAGCTTAAGCTTCAATGAATAAATTATCGAGTCCCTTTCTTAGAGTCTTCACTTGTACTTTAATCTGATTTCCTCGATCACCCGTCGATTCCAGCCCGGTTAATCCTTAAACCTTCCTGCGACTCGTTAAAAATACTTCTCTTATTAAATCCAGGGCTGCCGCTGAAAATTTTTTATTGTCAATATTTAATAAATTATATACATGAAGAATAATTGAAAATTTGGTATCGTGAAACATGGCCTAATTTATTATTTAGAACAGCCGTCGTCCTAATCTTTAGACGCAGCTACTACGACAACAAAAGGTTTACAGTTTGCGGTGACATATTAATTAAATTAAATCAAAATTACTAAAATAAAAGTGGTGAAAGCAAAATAATAAAACAAGAGATGAGATGTGGTGTGAGATGATGAATTCTGTCTTTCGTAAAGGCTCCTATCTGACATCTAATTACATATTATATTGACACACTGTCAATATAATATGTAATTGTTCAATAATATTGAAGACGTTTTATTGATAAATTATACTAGCGGAGTTGAAGTTCACAGACGTCTCAATATCACTGTACAATATTTCAATACAGACTCTGCTTTTGAGCTTCTAAAACTCTGTTTTCTCACCACGCCATACTAAACATTTTTTTTAAATATAAAATACACTTAATTACACTATGTTACTGTAGTCTTATTAATATTATAATTTATACATTTTTTTTCGCTGTACCTCTCCAAAAAGAGACCAACTCTTGTGCTTGGAGAGGGAATTTTTGCCGTAGTGGTTAAATATTCTCAATAGGTACTTTATCATGATTCATTCAAAATAAAAAATGTGAAACGTATACCTACATGAAATTGTTCATTGGTGTTGATATACAATGTTTGATAAAATTTTTTTAAACAAATTTTATATGAAAGTCCCCAGAGGGATAATTAATGAATCAAGAATGAATTACAGAAGAAATTGGATGGAAGTCTCTTATAAGATGACTAGGGCTTAGAACCTGTATGAGCTGACTTAAGTGATCTTAATATCACTTAGTAATTATTATAATTAATATCACTTAAGCCAGCTCATAAAGATTGTAAGCCCTGAGCCATCATGTAAGAGAATTCAATCCGCTTTTCTCATATATAAATTAGCTTCGTCTCTGTGAGACTTCTATAATTTATCCTTAATTAATATTATTTTAGGTTGAATTAACATTTTTTTATTTTAAATTAAGAAGTGACACTTTTAAAGAATTCAACAAATCCTTTCTCTCAATGTACATAACTACATAAAGAATTGCTTATTTCAATGCATTTCATCAGACATTATCTTTCTTCTTCATTACACTTTTTTACTATTCACTTCGAACTGTTCGTGGAACGGTTCTGAAGAGACAAATGTGATATTGCACAACATTTCAATATTTGCCCTCACACGGCTTAACAATTGTCAATAATTTTGATGACCCGTAAATAAATTGCATACCGAATCAAATTTTGTTGAAAGTCTCTCAATATATTTGAACGTCCCTTTTATTGACCGTATTTGTCCTCGTACGCCCAATATTATTGACCAATATAACGTCTTCAAAATAATTGATCAATAATATTGATTATGTGCGGGGGCCTTAATACGAATGTAATTCTTAGGCACACTGCAAGACTTACAGACGCAATAGTTGAGGATAATCAGTCCCCGCGGAAAATCGTAGACTAAATTTACGGGTCAAGTCTGCAGCCAATAGCTCACTTCAAAAAGTCGTCAAGTTTACTGCAAATCGGAGCAGATGGCGGAGCACAGTTTTTCTGTGGTGTCGTCATTATCAGAGCCACCATTCTGTTAAATAAATAACGAAGGACAAAAACAAAATATAGAATACGTTCAGACCTTCTCGAATTCAACAAATATCAATTCCTACCGTAGCACTATTTTACGCTCATGGTCAAATTGAAGATCTGCGCGCTCTCTTTTACGATTATTAATATGAATACTAATAGCCTTAATCCGTCAAAAATGAAGATACTTTTACATGTCGATTGCTTAAAAAATTTGTATCTACTTAAAAAAGAAAGTGAAGAAAAAAATAGAAAAAAAAAAGTTTTTTTAAAAAAAAGGGGAAAGAAAAAAAATGAAGTTTTTATAAAAAAAGTTGCGGTCGTTACAGGAAGTTACGGACAGATAGACAAACAAAGAAATTATTATTATTGGGATCACTAGCTATAACCCGTCAAAAATAACGATATTTTTACATGTCGGTACCTATAAGATTTTTGGGAAAAAAAAAATTCTGGGAATAAAATTTTTTACAACGGACGGACAGACAGCAAAATTGTTGTAATTGGGATAATATCAAAGAATACAGATATGATACGTAGCGTATCATATCTGTACTCTTTAAAAATTATGTTTTAAAAATGTATAAGTTGATTTTTTTAAGACAAATTAAATATGAATTAAAACCTCTCCTTTCGCCGTTCTTCTCATCGACCAAGCGTCATGAGGCTTTATTCGTAAGCTACTACGGGATGTGATATGGAAATATATGACTTTGGTTCACTGTGTACTGTGTAATGCGCGAACATTTAATAATGGTGCAGTGAATTTCCCTGGTGGGTGGACGTGGTGTCAGTGTACTTTTCTATTATGTCAGTGTCTTGACATCAACATTGAATTGTCAGTATCTGATTATATCACGTAAGATTATTGGAATAACAAGTGTCAATGTTTCTTAAATTATTTGTGGTTTAAAAAATGTATATTAATGAACAAAATGAATGATTGCATCAGAAATTGCTTCTGGAAAATCCAAGTTATCGCAGAAATTAAAGGTAGTTATTAAAAAAATGTGTTGTTTTACCTTAAAATTAAAAATTATTTTTGAAATGAAAACATATTTTAATTTCACTCATCTGATATGCAAGAATATTTTTAGAATTCAGTAGATAGATACATACATTGATCTGACTGTGATATAAGAAATGTATACACTATTAAAAATCCCAGAAATCCCAGAAACAGTGATAATAGTACACCCATCATCACTCAGCGTGGTAGGTAACATGGCCTTTGTCGGCCCTATGGACACCAGGGTCATCCACGCTTAGACTACTTCTTTGCTCATTTCTCCGGAAGATTGGGGGGATTCAAGGAAGAATGGGAGAATAAAAGGTTTGGAGTACCTATATTGAATGGAATTGTCTTTTTCCTCTTTTGAAGACAAAAAAAAATACAAAAGGTATATTTCACAAAGAGCGTATATATATAGCGCACAAATATCGATAGCAAAAATAAAAATCCCTATAGGTATCTATACTCAATCTGAAGGTGAGTTATGAAATAATCTGTTTTGTTGTATTAAATAAATAATCCTGAAATAAAAAATTCAAAAACGAAAGGACTCAAATACTTAAGGCTAACTTCTTTTATAAGAATTGATATAACTAATATATGTAAAACATGAAAAACTATCTCAAAAATAAAACGTATTGAGAATGTAATTAGAAAAAAATAAATGCCCTGTATTCCTAATAATTTATTGTAAATCGCCAACTCAAGGGAAGATTGGATAACGGGAAGGGATAGGTCTGTGGGAAATGTACCAAAACTGGTCCCAAGGACCAACTCCTTCGGGAGAATACATAAAGCAAGAACTCGACTCACCTGACTAAAAATGGTGTCCTTCCTTCGATAAAATCTCCGAGGAGTGACCGGAATCACAGGTGTGCTCGTTGCTGGCTATATTTGACCACAATCTCGCACACACTTTATTTTAATTCACTGCAGTGAAATGTTAATATTTTTCCGCAAAGGAATCAATCTGTAAATGTAAGAAAAAATGGAATTATGCAAAAACCCACAAATGTATAATTATTACGTACTAGCTGCAACCCATAAAAAATGACGTAATATTGATTCGCGTCTTTGCTAAGTCCTATTTATAACATATTTTTGGCGCTCCACGGAGTGGCGGCCGTGAAACGGCCGTTTCGGGTTTGGTGACTCAGGGTTCAAGCCCTATCTCCGTTTTTTTAGCCGTGAATTCTATCGAAATTACGGACGTCACATGAAGGTACGGGGACAGATGGACAGACAAAGAGATTATTATGTTTGATGAGTTTAATTTTTTGACAAAATTATACAGTGCTTAACTAACTTGTGCGCAAATTTATGCAGACTGCAGTTGGATCAAGAATATCGAAGAAAAAGGCATTTTCGTCCCTTAAACCAGCATCCAGCATCTCAAAGATAGGATTTTTGTCTTATTTGTGGTCTACATTCATGCTGTTTTTTCCTCTCATCTGCCAACCAACTCCATCATCTCGTCAATATTTGAATTCCCGCAAATGAACAATTCTCGCACTTGAACAAATCTCAATGTACTTCTATGTAATTATATAAACCGCATTTATTTATTAAAAACCGCTACACCAATATCATTTACCATCGATTTGGTAAAACTCAACACTACAAAGTGTTTTGCCTTATGAATCAATCAATCGATTAATAACGCGCTCATAGGGCGTGATGTCTCTCAAAACTTAAATAGGTAGAACTAATAAACAAGTATTGCATGGCGTGCACGCAGGATCTAATTATAAAATGCTTATGTGTGGTTATCTATTTCAATAATTACATTAGAGGATTTGGATTTATGTATATTATGAATATTTAGAAAACGCTTAAATTTATTAATTAATCTGATCGGATTCTATGTTTTAATACTGATCAGTAATTAATAAGGGGATTCGGTAGATACTGAGCAGTTGCGTGGAATCGATACACGAATCCTGAGTAATACCTTTACATACATATTGAAAAAAAAGATAAATTAATAACTTATGTAACAGAATATTATAATATACTAGCCGCACACCCGTGAAAAATCACGGGAAATAATAATAATCAATAATACCCACCCTCGTGTGACCGCGCGACATCGACATGAGCCGAGCGCTGAATGGGTGTCACACTCACTCTAATTTTTATCTTAAGTTGTCATTCCAGCAAGTTACGGACAGACAACGAAATATTTAGATTAAAATCTGAAAAGCATGATAGTAATTGTGACAGGAATATTTTATTTTGTTGAAATTCTAGCTAAGTTAACTACATACACAGCCTATTTCAAATTACTAAGTGCACGCCACTGATTCTGTAGACGCTTGTGTTATATTTTTAAATTACTCTAAATATTCTTCATAATATTGTACAGCAGAGAAATAGCAAGATAACGAATTACGAAAACATTCTCAATATTCACCTAGATCTTTTATTTATTTTGATTGGAAAATATCGGAAAAGCTCAACAACAAGAACAGGAAAGGAGAGTAGAACGAGATGAAAGTGGAATCATACAATTGGTCTCAATTACAAAAAGTAATTCTAATGCTCACAATTTAAAATGGGTTTAGAATGAAGCTGTTCGTGTCGCAAATACGCTTTCTTAATTTGATTTGGGTCGTTAAGTTACAGCAATACGGTCGAAGAAAGACGAAGAGAGGGATGGGCAGAGAAATGGAATTTAATACATCTCTAGCAACAGATTTGTCTCGATCTTAATCTAGCTTATTTCCGACCGTGAAGCTGGGGGCGGGGAAGGTGGAACGCCGGCTCCGGGGGATTTATACTAAGCAGCCCTTGACAGGTTTGAGTCTAATCTATAAGAAAATTGTCCACCGCCGATGGCTCTAGGAAATTGTTTTGTTTGAGGAAATAGCGACAATGTTTTATACATCAATCAGGATATCCTGTTGTAGGCTTTTCACTGACTACCTACCACCAACTGTTTGTTGTGGGTTACAGAAATAATACCCATCTTTCACGATAAATAAAAAATCTATAAGGACGACATAATCTATATAAATATAATTTTTTGTAGTGTAAAATGTGGATAAATATCTGCTTATATTTGGGACGTACGAAAGGCAAAAACTTCAACCAGATAAATTACATAGAAGATAGATGCAATAATCTAAAAATACTAGGATTAGGTATTTTTTATTGGAAAAACTGTATTGGCATAGATATTGTTTATACTGTAGTATGGTAAATTCAATTAAAAACTAAGATAAAAATAGATACCTACTGACTAATTATTATTACAACTACAGAAGTAAAAGTACTATACCTACCTATTAATTCCGTCGAACAACGTGACCTTCGACATTCAAAATAATCATTATAGATTGGAAATAGCATAAAGAACGCGTACACAGCCTAGAGTGAGACTTACGTTGTCTCGACCTGTTCTCGGCTAGGGCATTAGTAGGGACGGAGTTTGTCAGAAAAGGGGGGAAGTTAGACCAATGATGGAACGTGGAAAATTCAAATAATCATTATGTTATATTTTTTTTTGTTTTTAAAAACGCATTAAGAAATTAAGGAGAGGTAGAGTCCGTCCACTTTATGAAAGCCACTTCCGACATGGAAATTGTTAGTGTTCTTTTTTTATTTTACAATAGCTGTTCGTATCCGGCGTTTCACGGGTTGAGGATTAAGTTAAAAATATATTGGGAGGGGAATAAAGGTTCCATTGTTTTTCAAAGCCTCTAAAAAACATGTTAAAAAACATGAGGAAATGTTGCCAATGGTTACCACCAGGTCCTTAAGAATATTTACGCATAATTCGGTAGAACAGTACAAATTGGGTGTAAATCGCCTACGTTACCCCGACAAATAAACAGTAGAGATTTGTACAGAAAATATATCAGGTGAAGGGGTGGGATAAAGGGGAGGGGGGTAAATGTCTCACATGTTATCCGCCAGGTCCAAAATAATAAGAAAGCAAAATTTGATTTCAGTACAATCAAACGGTACAGATTTGCATTGAAAACACATCAAGGGGAGGGGTAAAGAGGAAGGGAGGAAATGTCACTTATGTTATCCACCGGGTCCTAAATAATAAGTATGCAAAATTTGGGTTAGATTGGTCAAACGGAGCTGATTTTTAATGTTATTCGCCGGTTCCTAATTAATAAGGATGCAAAATTTGGGTCAGATCGGTCAAACGGTACAGATTTGCATTGAAAATATATGAGAGGGAGAGGAAGGCGTAAAAGAGGACGGGGGAAATGTCGCCTATGTTACCCTCCGGTTCCTAAGGAATAAATAAACATATTTTGAGTTGAATCGAACAAACGGTGTAGATTTTTATAGAGAACAGACAGGCAGACATTGAGTTTTATAGGTATAAAAATAAAAATAGGTATAAAAATAAAAATAAAATTTTGTCTCTTACCAGTATATAAACGTAGGCACCGGCGGTTTTTTTTTTCAAATAATTTGTGCGAAATCGAATGGATCGTTGTGTTATGTCAAAATTTCAAAGCAATAGTTGAAGAACTTTAAGATATTTAAGATTTTAGACAATCGAACGTTCACGTTTTTATTTATACAAATAAATAGTAGGTATATGAAAACAATATAGGTATACAAAAACATCCTCGTATTTGAATGCAACGTTGTGCTAGCTAACATTTCAAGGCAATCGGTGAAGAACTTTCAGAGAAACAACGAACATTTACATTTATATAGGTAAGTTCGTTTCATGATATTAACGTTTTACAGTAGAAAGGTTAGAAATGTTGAAAAAAAAGCAAACTTTGATGTTGCTTATCTCCTTAACCGTTGACTTTTCACCTAAAATATAAAAGTATTTTCTATTCATAATTCAATTAAGAAAACTAAGATAAATTTATATTATTAAACAAATAAAAAATAAAAAAGATAACTTCATCTCCCAAGGGACTCATTTTTCTCTGTCCATTATCGCTGCCATATGGGTATTAAGGTGGAGCGATATATTTTTTTCATTTGTTAGTGACCTTATAGTGAAAAGTTGGTGTCTTTTAGACTAAAATTAAGCCATGGAAAATATTATTGTATTTGGTTTATATTAAACTTCATCGAATTATTGAATAAAGTTTGTTTTTAAACTCTATTTTGACGTCATGTATATGTATGAAATTTTAGTAAACAGACCTAGTTTATTTCACTAAATTATTTCTTATATAGTTTATTTTCAAAACAAAATGAAAAAAATGCATGATCCTATGTTGATACATACAGTTAGCAACACTCTTGTCGCGTCGTCAGTCGTCAGTGCGCTAATGTATTTCCTTTGCGTTACACGCTCGCTCGCCTATTTAATAAATAAGCTTAATTTTTATTTCTTAAGGGGGGGTAAGGTTAATTCGTACAAAAAAGGCATGTTTGTGAATTTTTTGTGACGACACAGTTAAAACCTCTTTATTAAAACCAATGGTACATTAAAGTATGATATTTGAAGAATATTGTGTAAAATTTTCAAGACGAATTATTAAAAAATACGGCAATGGCAGCAATTATTCGGACGTGTCTCGGAAAAAAGGAGAATTGCGGTGTCCACCATAACTTGGTGCTAGATCATCTGAAATCAATAAATCAAAGTTCATTCGTTAGATAATAGGTTTTCCCAGGTAACGCTGGGAGGGTTTTTTGAAATTTCAATTTTTTGGAACACTTTGAAGGGAAAAACGCTATTTTTTACTAAAAATATCGACTAATTTGTTATTAAAAAATATAAATTAATAACAAATTTGAAAAAAAACTCTCCAGCGTTACCTCGTAAATTATGTACAGAAAAAGTGTTCAAAATTTCAAAAGGATCGGTGCAGTAGTTTTAAAGTTATGATGGACACCGACTTTGAAAACGTGAGATGTGGGGAAAACGCTTTAAAATTTTGCACACTGTAAAATTCAAAATAAAACTCAACACTTATTTTATACTTACACATAATCGTCGATGCCATGTTCACACAGCAAAGAGCTTTCATCATCAGCATCTTTTTGTCCTTGTCTACGCAAAACTCTTCCAATACAATAACACGTCCATTACTCCTCAGGTGAGCGTGTCCCTTAGCTGCCCGAGCAGGTATAGAAAATCAGTCTGAGTATCGCTCAAATGTTCATAATTTCGTCAATTTTGCTCCGATTGACTTGAAATTTTAACACAATATTCTTGCGATGTTATACATTCATTTAAAAAATTAAAAATAAAATGCAAAAATAAAAGTTAAAAACCTTACCCCCCCATTAACAAATATGCAGAGAACTCGAAGTGCATTTAAATATCCTCTTTTTGGTGATGTTTGTGAGGTAAAAGAGAATGTTCTACCTACTTATAAAGATTTCATGAAATACTAAAAATGAACGAGACATCAACGAAAGTTGCAATTGAACCCACACATTCAGAAATAGCAAATATAGTGACATCCAGAATTTAAAATACATGGCGAACTACATCTATTCCGATAGTAACATGCACAAAGGTCATACAGATGTAAAAAGCATATCGTTTAAAATGCGAAAACCTACTCAAGTATATCAAGAGACTCTCCCCGGAAAAGTTCGAAAGGTTTTTAGCAAAACAGTAAGTTACTTTTTTTGATATTGCAGCATGCAAGGGTAAAAAATTCGCTCAATGTATCTGTCTAATTAATAAAAAGGTTCCTAAATAAGACTTAACTTTAATTAATCAATCTCGGAGTATGATAATAGGCAAAATCGTTGTAACCGTTACGAAAAAGTTGCAAAAGACCCTAAAGAGGAAACAGGAACGAGAGAACCGCCCAACTGCAGCCTCAAATACTTCGTCACCTGTCTTAGAAGTACTTCTTCGTCATCGTCAAGGTCCTGAAGGCTTAGAAGTTCAAATAATTTCATAAACACCATAAGCGAAGTATGGCGGTGTTATAAGAATGCTTGAAAAAAGGCTACAAAAACCACTTAAATGGATAATTTGTTTACTCCACATGAACTAACTTCCTTTTCAAATCGACGGGTATACTTCGGGGCCAAAGTTTTACACTGGGCCATTGGGGAAAGTACTTGAGACCTGTGAAAAATTGCCTGTTAAAGATTTCAGCGCATTGAAGGGTTGCTTCCAGAAATGGCCCGAGATTTGAGTACAGATCAACAGTACTTGCGCAAGATTGTTTCAGTCGTCCTCTCAGGTGATTTTACAGAAAATCTGACACATAAATCTCTAGGCAAAATGTCATATGACCGTTGGGTCACACGTACTAATTGAGTACTACGTTTGTATGTAACAACAGAGACACCATCGGAAAATTTGACAATTTTTACTACATTTGGTGTAAAAGTGTACGCACCAAATTGGTTCAACATTAAAAATAAACCATCATGCAAAGCACCTTTTTAACATAATTATGGCCTCCAGGTATCTACCAGAAGATCTAAAAATAGTTATCGATCCTGTCACTCAACGCAAAATCCCGAGAGCATTCTTCATACAATGATAACTGATGACACATTCGAGAACTGGTAGCCTGGCGCACATTAAAGGCAGTATGCCTCAAACAATACCGAAGTTGTTTGATGTGCCGTCTGTAAATTTCAATACTTCAACATATATAGATTTGATAAATTGGCAGGAAATATTAACTGAACCACCGATTATGGATCACTTGTCTGAACAAGAAATTCAGTATATCGTTGAATCAGGTGGTGAGGGTGAACTGTTATTTTTAAGGCTTCCGTGCCATACTCAAGATCGTTCAACATCTTGAGTATAAGATCGTTGATCGTTGTAAAGATAACGACAGAAGCAGCCACTTCTGAATGCACAAAAAAAGTCACGATTAGGTGCAATGAAAGCCAAACTGGAATCACGAAACGTAATGCCTAAATTTGAGACAAAAAGAGATTTTTGAGCATATTGATTGTTTATTTTTATAATATTATTATTTAAATTTGTTAATATTTTTGTTTATAGAATAATAAAAAATATTTGAATTATATATTACGTATCATTTATTACACATTTACTATTATATTAAGCTCAATATTTAGCCATTACCATACCAAACTTTTTTCAAAAAATTTAAATTTTTGAGCTTAGTGCGGAGGCAAAAGACGTTCACCAAATCAATTGAAAAATAATATTAATGTTTATTTTAATATAAGGCACCAAACCTTCTCTATTACAACTTTAAATAACAAAAAAAAAAATTTTCATACATCCGTGCTCCACCCTAATGGGTATACGTACTGCTAGTTTAAAAGTAAAAACACAACATTAAGGAAATGAAATTCATTTATTTTTATTTTATTTATGAGATTCCAATTTTTTATAACATATCGTTCCTAGTTATAAATCAAACATAAAGTGTGTAATTTCACTTCAGCTCTATCAGAAAGCATTTCTCGGAAACCATATTATTAGTGATAAATTAACTCAACGTGTGAAGCACTAAGTTTCAAAAAATCTATTTTTATTTAATTTTTTTATCTAATAGTAAAACACGTCAAGAATGTTTTCCCAAGGTTTCAAGTCAATCGAAGTAAAACTCTAGGAAAGAGAAGTCTTTGTAAATTCCTCTCACAGACTCGGCCGGGCGGAGCGTCGCAGGTATATCGAGGCAGCTGCTTGGCTATTGTTCGTCTGTCTCTCGAGAGAGGCAAGAATTCGTCTCAGGCAAAAGCAAAAGGATGCCCTGGACATTGCAGCTTTAGCAGGATCTTTGCTTTATGGAGCTGGAATCGACGATTCTGTTACTTTAAAAAAAATTCTCCGTTTTATTCCTACGTAAAACTTTAATCGATTTTTCTCAAAACTCTATTTTAGGTGGATACGATTTATCAAAAACTAATGCACCCATCTTATTGAAATTCAGCTCACTTCTTCCAGATTAGGTTATCTTATGATTACCTGGAGGTTTCTTTTTTATTTGATCACAACCTTTTTTACAAGGCAATATGTTTTACATCTACGTTTTTTTTATCTACTTTTTTGCATACAACTCTGCCAAATTTCATTATTTTTAAATCCTTTAGTTAATCACGAGCTATAAACCTACTTACAGAAAATATTTGGTTTTATGATATTAGGTAAAACTATCATGAGTTATCCTTACAACCACAAGTATGTATACTGTTACGTGGCGTGGCTCGCTCGAAAAATGAAATGGCACAACTCGTAAAATAAATCTTTTATTATCGCTTGTACATTATCTCTCACATTTCACAATCGCTCGCAACGCAATACTACTGCTATTTTTTATTCAAACACAAAAGAACAGCTCTCTTTTGTTTTTCTACTCGGGTAAGAACCCTTCCATTTCTTCGCTATTTATTAATCATGTTAGTTCTTATTTCAACCACTGGGCATACCGGCCTGCCGTTCTGCGCATGCGACACTTTTCTATGGAACTGTCAAATGTCAACGAACAGCTCGTTACACAGCCTCCCTCTCTCAATACTGTTCGCCCCGAACAGGATCATTGTTGTCCCCATGAGATCTCCAAATTCCCATGCTGCCACACTCCAATACACGAGCGCGTGTCCTCACATCTATCTCAATCGTCATTGATTCATTTTCTTTTCAGCTTATCGCGTGCCTCAATTCGCTTCTTCGTTGCACGGAACCTCTCTGCTTCCTCGAACATTTCTTTTTTTTTTAAATCTTCAGCAAAAATGATTAGCACTCCAGATCGATACTTGGAAGTTCCATCCACCTGGGTCAAAGACGAGCACGCTACGCTTGCCCTTTGAATTTGTGTTGAACTCGTAAGCCCGCGCCGCCACAGTGAGCTCATTGATGATCTGCAGCACGTTGAGCTTGACTGTCCTGACCACATTCCTGATAGCTTGTCGCTGAGAGTCACTGAAGTAATCTGTCATAGCCAGAACTGCTTCCTTCACACTCTGGTCCACGTATGCTTCGGTCGTCTGTTCCATCTCGTCCAACACCATGGGACTTATTTCATCGGGAGAGAGTTTCTTGTTCTCCCCTTTGTACCCTACTTGCACCATGGGCTTGTCCTCCATGGTGACTACGCACAAGGGCCAGGGCTCTATGTCCTCCTGTATCTTGAGTTCAGTGAACTCATGCTGCTCGACGTCGTACACAGTATTGCTGAGGTCCATCGCAAACTGGTCCTCGGCCACATTTTCCATCGTCACCTGGTCCTCAGCCGCATTTTCCGTCGTCAGCTGGTCCTCGGCCACATTTTCTACCGCCACCTGGTCCTCAGCTGCATTTTCTATCGCCACCTGGTCCTTGGCCACATTTTCCATCGTCACCTGGTCCTCAGACGCATTTTCCATCGTCACCTGGTCCTCGGCTGCATTTTCCATCGCCACCTGGTCCTCGGCCACATTTTCCATCAGCCTCTCACTATCGACAAAGATCATTTCTGCAGGTGTTGTCCCATTTCCTTGGTCATACCTAATGTTTGAGGGCGCCGCCGTTTCGTACTGCCTGTGGTTGCTATCCTGTAAACATCGTTCGTCGAATGTAGAAGGCTTTTTCCCTGTCGACCCTGTAGCATTCTCTACTTGAACCTTCTGGCAATTTCTTACTTCATCCCGGAGTTTCTCGATTTCATGTCGTGTCTTTTCAGCGTCACGTTTTACGTCTTGTCGAAGATCCTTGATATCTTCTTGAAGATTATTGACGTCCAGTTTAGTGATCTGCAATCCTTTTTGTTGCTTGTCAACACTTTCCCTAAGCTCCTTGATGCCTCCTAATTTGACGTCCAACAACATTCCCAATTTTTGCTCCTGTTCTTCCTTGTCTTCTTGGCGTTTCCGCTCCTGTTCTTCCTTGTCGTCTTGGCGTTTCCGCTCCCGTTCTTCCTTGTCTTCTTGGCGTTTCCGCTCCAGTTCTTCCAGCATCTTCATTATCATATCGCATTCCACATCCGAAAATTCCTCCATGGTTGCCATTTCTTCTTGTGCCACGATCTTCACGTTGATTTCTTAAAAATCTCCCGAATCCCGCTTCTGACGCCAGTTGTTACGTGGCGTGGCTCGCTCGAAAAATGAAATGGCACAACTCGTAAAATAAATCTTTTATTATCGCTTGTACATTATCTCTCACATTTTACAATCGCTCGCAACGCAATACTACTGCTATTTTTTATTCAAACACAAAAGAACAGCTCTCTTTTGTTTTTCTACTCGGGTAAGAACCCTTCCATTTCTTCGCTATTTATTAATCATGTTAGTTCTTATTTCAACCACTGGGCATACCGGCCTGCCGTTCTGCGCATGTGACACTTTTCTATGGAACTGTCAAATGTCAACGAACAGCTCGTTACAATATATATATTATATATATATTATATATATATATAATATATATATATATATATATATATATTATATATATATATATATATATATATATACATGTTTTTTTTCTGTAATTTGACGTCTAAAATAGCGGTTAAAATCTCTTTCGAGTCATCGGCGTAGCCGCGTTAAACTTCAAAATTATTTGTTCTTTCTATCGATTTTCTTTAAAATTGTTTACTATTTATGGAAATTAGAATTTTTTACAATATATGGACCGAGGTCCAGAGATGAGTGGTGAAGCTGATGATGAAGACAAATTAGATTATCGATTGTGTAGATTAATCTTCTCCTTTGAATGATCCACATCCCGTCCACTTCTTGGTTTTATTATATAAGTATTAAGCATTGTCTTAGCTCCTGCAAGATCTGAGATAATATATTTTTCTTGTTTATGGCCAAAATCATAAATTTGTGTACACAACAACATTTTGTTTGTGAGTTAAGAGAAAAATATATTTTCCATTGAAAATCATAGTCAGTAAGTATACTTTGACCATAGTGACCCATTTTAGTGGGCCAAAGTATTTCACATTTTGCAAAACATAGGAATTTCTAGAAGTCACAATTGACTTGAATTCAAACTTGAATTCAATAGCGGTACATGCGAGAACTATAATATGGCTTGAGTATTTTTAGATAATTCAAATTCAAATTTTTTCGGCTTTGGCCATAGTATTAAATTAAGAATTGCCCAAGTTTACTGTAATTTCAACGATATCGACGTAAAAAATGGATGTCGACTAATAAGGTAACAAACGTAGATGAAACCCGAACACATTGTGTATTAGAGTTATAGATATACTAGTTGATGGGTTAGTAGTTCAGTAGTCTGCCGGCAATAGAAGATCCGGGTTCGCCCTCAGTAATGAAAATATTATTATGTCGGTCGATTAATTTATTTCGCAATATTATTGAAAGCAATGAAAAATCTACATATGCCTAGAGCGACGTAGCAATATCTACGTCACTAATATTTTTTATTGAATAAAATTATCCGATTGCAAAATAATCATTTCAACTATTTTAATCGGTATCGTTTTTCCTTTTTTAGCGTGAATTACAGCGTGTTTTACATTTTTAAATCAGTTTAAAGTATTAAGTCCGCCATTGCGTATTGCAAAATCGACGCATTATAGTATATTTCATGGCGTTATATCGTTTATTTCACAACAAAGTCGCAGCATGTTTTATGGGCTATCGCAGTGATGTCGATTACCCCCATTCGGTTTTCAAATGTGACAGTCGCGCATAACCGGACATGTGCCGTTTTCGGACAGGCGTCGCTTTACATTGGTGAGAGCAAAATAGACGCCGTCCTGCCGCCGAATAATTTTTGGGGTCGCTATAAATTGACGGACGGGGCCGGGACAGGTGGTGATTTGTCGTACTATTTCGAAAAACGGAAAATATGCCAATTATTTGAAAACGATGGCGAATAAACCTACACCGTCTCGTGTCGTGGAAAAGCACTATTGTATTGACATGTTTATGTTATTTTCTGTTACAAAACTTTGGATAATGCTCAAATCGTTTTTGACCAACTGGTTCGTTTAAAGTTTAAATCTTATAAATCTCATCTTTTCTATTCGTATTTTTAAAATTCAACATTCTTTAGATAATTTAACTTGTTAGAAATAATCCATTCCTAATTCTTAATTGACAAAGAAGTAGAGGTCTCAAATTTACATCGTTAGCTTATCAAGCTTAATTGGAAAGAAAGCTTTATGTGTAATTTATACAAGAGCGAGAAATTCGGAACGAATGTATCGGGAACCTCTCAATTCTATTAATTCCAATAGATTTTGGCACTACAGATTCTACACTTAGCTTATTTTAATACTTTTAACTTTCATTGTGTATTGCCAAAAATATATTTTTTTTTATTTGTGTGGCCTGAAAGAATAAACAAAGACGCATGATAGTGATGAATTGTATTATTGTACAATATACTTATCTACTTATTATTTTCTTAGCTGAAAGCAACCACATTTTATGATTACTCTTAGATTGTGCAGAAGACGGCTATAGTATAGCATTATTGTTACTTGTTTTCAATCTTCATGTGAAATAAGTAATTTTTATGAAAAACGAGTAAAAAAATATGAGTTATGTATGTAGAGGTGTAACATGTCGTGTCTTCAATATTTAATTCACCTTAATTATGTATGTGTCAAAATTCATGGATTTTGCGGTTAGCCCCCGTCCATACTTGCAGAGAGAAGGAATGCGAAGCTAACAGAGGATCAAAATGAGCTGAATTCGAAGGTTTGGTCATGTAGAATGATTGCAAGAGGAGAGAATGGTAAAAAATATACAGAGAAATTACTCCTGGTTCGTCTCAAATAGCAGATAAATGATTTAACTAAAAATGCGTTACGGTTTCAAATATTTTAGGTCTGCCGTGTATTATGATATTTTTGTACATCATTGCTAGCTTTTAACTTGAAGCAGATTAAGTTCTTCTCATAAATAATAAAGAATGCCAAATATTTAACTACGCAAGAACCAACTGTATATAATTTGTATTTTGTTTAAAAAAATCCTTTTCTATGCGCAGCGCCCTACAAGTTATTGTATAGTAAATTTCAATGAAGAAAGACAATCGAATTAGTACTTACGTGCAATTTGTGCGTACGACGCACATTGTTTCGTTGTGTTGGTGCTTACGGGTATAAACATCAACACAACGAAACAGTGTGCCTCGTACGCACAGCTTACACATACTAATTCGATTGTCTTTCTTAAATGAAAAGAGGGCTGTAAGCTTTTTTTGTACTTTTTTACGCCTGTGTTTTCTGCGATAGTCTCTAACGTTAACTTTTCGCATCAGTTAGGCTTGCCAGGGTATATCACTGACGGAACGTTTGCTAGAGAGGTAGGAGGGTCGCGGCTGGATAGCCGAGAAAACTGTACACGGAGAATTCTAGAAAACGTCGTGAAACACTGAGAAAACACGCTTCTTTTCTTATCTCTGGCAACGCTCAAATTTAACTTTATATGGATACTAATCAATCATTCTTCTATATTCTTATAATTGTATAGGTTTATATTTATAATGATTATATCTAAACGTCCCGTTCCGTACCATAACGCGATGAAAGCTCTCGAAAGAATCGAAAAGATTCCGTGTAGGTTCGTATTGAAAAGCAGATTCGTGCTATTTTTACGGATTTTATGGCTTATCATCATCGATTCCACATAAAGCAGTCTTCCCACTGACATTACATTTTATGCGATCAATCAGATACTCTATTTACTCTCATTTCTTTAATATCACTCGCTCTGAGAACAATTATTTCTCTGAGCAATATTTATCACCAGTAATAAAATAATATTTGATTCATATTAATAGTGTACTTGCTGGTTCAATAAATTTTCACATTTATAATTTTTGTTAATAAATGACGAGTAGTTAATACTGTAATTTAATTTAATTTAATTATACAATATAACCGAACAAAGAGACATATCTTACCTAGTGGATAAGATTGAGATATTAGAAGACATAGCCAGAAAGATAACATCATTATAAAATAATTAAAAAATCATATCCTAATTTGACAGGTAACAGATTTAATATAAAATACTACAATAAAGAATTATCCTTCAACATTTCAACATTTATACAAGTTAAACATTAAGAGACTCCTATACGTCGAATATAAATATTCCCGCTTAAAGATGTCGCTAGTGTCGCTTGAAAGTCTATTTTAATTGTTACATGAAACATAATCTCAAAATATAATCGTTCTTCAGGTCGTATAAAACAGAAAAAAAAATGTACAAACTTTACTGCCTGACTTTTCAATTGCATAATGCTACGTGCGTGACCCTTTTTATATGAACACAAGTTTTGCAATTTTTAGAAAACTTCTTCACGCCAGGCAAAAAGGGATGTTCATTGTATTTTTTATTCGTTATTTAACATTGTAAAGTCAACCTATTTTTATTTGTACATAAATTTTACATATATATTTATTAATAATAATATTTATTTATAATAATATATGTATTTAAATATTTTAATCAACTACTATATTCAAATTGAAAAAAAATTAAAATGATTCATAAGTGAAATAAAAAAATATACAGGGTTTAACAGAGCTAGTCCTCAATACTTTACAGGTACATTCTTGCCATAATTTATGAGCCGAAATGTTCAAGTATTATTCTACGTCTTAATATCAATAGTTACGGAGATGTGTGACTTAAATTTTGCATTTTTTATATTTCTAAATTATCTTCTGTAATAAGTAAGACTGTCATGAAAGTAACTTATATAGAATATTTAAAAAAACATTTGCATTAATACACGTCAAATAAAATGATAATAACTTTCTGCAATAGCCACCTTCGTCGATTCGAAGAAAGTACTCGACATTATCTTCCACGAACAACCGGTACCAGAACCAAAAGAAAACGGGATTAACCACACAGCCCCAAACGTATAAAACCCACTCAACGAACAGACCTCAAATAAGCAAATCAAATTAATCTCTAAGGCCCGGTTGTTTCAAGTTCGATCAAAGTAAGCGGTCGATTAAAGCATAGATTTTTACGAAAACGGATCGTCTGATTGGTGGAGAACGTAAAAATCTATGCTTTAAAAGAACGCTTACTTTAATCCAACTTGAAACAACCGGCCCTAAGTAATCCACCAATAATTGAATTTGTAGTCCCCCAAGTTCCGGTCCCTGACCTCTAATATTTTTCACTCGCGTAAACGGCAAATTTCAACAAAAATCAACGGTGAACTAGCATCCATGGAGGAAGAGGTATAAAACGTCACATGACAGGTGCACTTTATGTATAACAACAATAAAAAATTTATATCCATTAAAGGGGGGATAAGGTTAATTCGGTGAAAAAAGACATGTTTTCAAGATTTTTTTTGGCGATACAGGTAGTGCTAGTTTGTTTACTTAATTTTTATATAATAATATATTATTTAACACTATTAAAAAAAATATATTGCAAAATATTTATATTCAAGCGAGTGGCAGTGAATCTCCGGGGGCGTTGTTCGAAAAAGGCTGGGAAAAAAGTTGTTTTGCGATGTACGTCATCTGAAACAAAAAACTCAAAATGCATTTGTTAAAGAAGATGTTTCTCGAGGTAACGCCGTGAAGATTTTTTTTTCGATTTTTCAATTATTGGTAGCACGATTTTCGCTAAAAAAATCGACGTTTTGCTGATTTTTTTAGCGAAATTGTTACTGTAAAATAAAAGCCAATTTGTTACTGTAAAATTAAAAATTATAAAAAAAAAATCTACCAGGGTTACCTGTTGAATTAGGTGAAGAAGTACTGTGCAAAATTTCAAAACGATCGGTCCAGTAGATTTTGAGTTATGGCGTACAAGGACTTCAAAAATGGAAGTTTCAGAAAAACGCTTTAAGTTTTGCACACTATAAAGTCTATATATATATAAAGAGGAACCCGTGTTTCCCTATCCGCCAAGTTTTCTCCACAACCACCCACCGGTGGCTATGGTGGTGGATAGCCCTTGGTGTCACATCGAAAATATGCGAGTTTGGCGAGGGTGGGTGCCGAAAATATGCTTTCTAGCACATTGTTTTGTTATGGGAAGGCCGCAAATGCTTCAGATTGTTTCGAAATAGGCGCTCTGACTGTGTCGGTGAGTCTAGAAGGTTCCGGAAAAACCTGCTCTAGAAAGTTCTGGAAGGAGAAGGTTCTAGAAAATTCCCGAAGTTCTATAAGGCTCCTAAACTGAGAGGCGGAATGTGTCGGTGTGTCTAAAAGGTTCCTGTACATTCGATAAATTTCTCGAAAGTTCTGGAAGGAAAATGTTCTAAAAGGTTCGCAAAAGTTCTATGACGATCCAAACAGTGTACTAAAAATCTACGCGTGCGAAGCCGCGCGGGCACAGCTAGTTCAAAATAAAACTCGACAATTTATTTATACTTACACAAAGTCGTCGATGCCAGGTCCATACAGCAAAGAGCTTTCATCAAGAAAATCATATTTTTGTCTCAAAACTCTTCCAATACAATAGCGCATCCGGTAATCATCAGTTAAGCGCTCAAATCTTCATAACTTCGTGAATTTTGCTCCAATGACTTGAAATTTTGACACAATATTCTTGCGACGTTATATATTCATTTAAAAAAAAATTAAAAATTAAATTCCTCCCCCCCTTAAATCAGTTCAGTTAATTTATTTTTTATTTGTAGAGTTTTCCTCGGCTATTTGCCATTTGTACTCGACCTCTATTGCCAACGTTGTGGATCCATGATCAGAGCTGTTGTCGCCGATGGTATCAGTTTCGAGACGCGATCAAAAACTGAACGCAAAACATTTTCAACGGCCGTAAAAACATTAAAACATTCTCAATTGTTTTATTTATTTATAAAATTAATCCTTAAGTATGTATAAGAAGAAATTATTTTTGTTCAGATATATAGCATGACACATGGACGTTTATTATTTTATTTCTATTAATTAACACAGAATATTTAAAAAGTTACCTATAAGTTCTTTCTTCTAAATTTCTTGAAAAAATTTATTGTTAGTGGGATTGGGTGGACGTACGTTAAACACTTAAAGACTTAATTGAAAATATTTTTCAAAACAAATAAACTCAAATGATTTTTTGGATTAGATTTTTCTATATGTCTTTCTGATTGATTAATTAATTTGGTTTAAAAAACCCCGTTACTTTTAACCCGTTATTTTCCCCTTTTAACTAATTTTCATCGTGTACATTCAGCATCATATTTCCATGGATTGCAGTCTCACTCTGTCGTTTTCCTTAGGTTCTAGTCTTCATATACGTATAAAACTACGAATATACTCCATATATAGGCTGTTTCATATCTAACAGCAAAATTTTCGGGGCAGTCTTCTTCATTCAATTTTGAATAGAAAATATTCTTTACACTTTTTTTTACATTTTTAAATCTTCAACCCCATTTATAGGTCTCTGCTTTATTAAATCTATTAATTGGCACAAGAATGTACGGCGGTTCATTTTTCACATTTAATTCCGTGTAAAACTTTTTAAATAACGATCGCGTTTTTAAAGCACTTAACTGAATGAATGTTACATGTTAACTCGCACCAAAATGAGTGTTGCGAACTAAATGTCAGTAACCAGGCCTAGATAGGGATGTGTCAGTCTCTTCTGTGTGGGAAACCCCGGTGACTGCCTGCAGTATCGATTCCTGGTCCCACCCTGCCGCTTAGCGCCCTCGCTGCGGTAGATTACGTTGGGAGCGTTTTAGATGCCAGTTTAGAATGTTGAATTTTCAGTTCAGTAGCTACGTATGTACTGTAACCACCATCATACTACATTTCTGTTCGTAATTTTTCAGCACATCGTATTTTTTTTGAAGACGGCAATTATTTGTTTATCTTATGGGGGAATGCCTACCGAGCTAAACATTTCGAAAAATCGATTGTTATTTTTTTGCATTTTCTTAAAGCTTGAGGTCTTAAGAATGTCTGGTGAAAAACTCAAGCAAAACTTAAAAAAAATAACAAAGTTTTAGCCGATAATAGTGGCATCCCTTTGTTGATTACGCACCGCGCCACACGGCGTCACGCTACACGCAGCCAGCTGCTAGTTGTTTTTTTTTATAATAGAAACGTTAGGCCTGTTTCTATTATGTTTGTGAAGAGTGCTCGATGATATGGGAATTCTAAGCAAGGTGAAGGACTTATATTATGGACCTGTAATCGATGATTTTATGTAAGTTGAAATATTTTGCGATTTATTCATTACTCAATTTTGAAATACGTTTTACTCGAAACCATGCTTTAGAAATCGGTGACCATAATATCTCGGCAGCCACTGAACCGATCAACTTGAAATTTCTAGTGGTTGTTTAATGGATAATTATCCAATCATTGTCGTAGAATTTTTTAGTGACTTTTTTATCGGCATAATAAACCCGAATTTTCCCCTAAAAAACGCTATTTTAAAATCAAACGCCCGCCATTTTGTCAAAAATCTCTATTTTCAAAAACCCCTACATCAAAGACTAAATTATAGTGTCAACTTTGATAGTTTTTTTTTAGTTTTTTTATATTCTGATGATTACAGATGAAATAGGAGTGGTCACCGCGGAGGACCTTTTTTTTCGGCAGTCGACAGAACTCTACGCCAATGTTGAATATTTTTAATAAAAAAAAATAACATATTCTTAAAAGTATGTACTTTCATGTAGAAATGATACCAATACCATAATTCGTATAGGTTTTCTTAAAAAATTCATAAAAATTGCCTTTTTTCGCGCCTCTTAGGTAGATATTCCCCCTTTAGTATAATTTGAATACTTGTACAACGATATTTCTGAACTGGATCTTAATACTTCACTATTAATCACCACACATACTTTTTAATAGCCAACGTCTTGAGACATAAAGAAAAACTGTTCGTTTTAAAGTATAAAAAAAAGTTTTAACATATAAAAAAAAAAAATCGTTATGGGAAGGATATTTTCAAAAAAATTTATATTAAGTAATAATTACCTACCTACACAATACTCGTATCGGAAATATTATCGTTTTAATTTCCTATTTTGTCAATATAATTGGACTTCTGTTTACTATTTATAAAATGATGTCTTCCAAACAAAAAGCTTGTGTATCCCCACAACTTGGGGAAAACGAAGTGTGTTGTGAAATAAAATGAAATAGAATTGAAACGTGTGACCCACAAAAGTACATTGAATTTTTGTTATATAAGAAGATAGCTTCTAAATACTAAAATACATTGATCCCGACAGATGATTTTTATGAATCGCTTTTTCAATATAATAAAAATTATTTTATTTTTGTATACATTTTATCTATCAAAGTTCATAAATTTTTATAGCTTTTTGCGCTTCAACTTGAGTATTATTTTGGAAGCTCTAATGTGTCTACTATTAACAATTTATTGGTCGCTGTTGTCAAATAAAACCCTTTTAAAAAAACTAAATCTTTTCCATTATTTCTCTTATTATACTTAACCTTTTTTTCTGAATTCCTATTTCCGTCAAAGCAATACATCAGTTATAGGATGTTACCGATTTCATCGGAGGCAAATAAATCTTATTTGTTCACTCGCGATTGTCATTTGATTTGGCGGGGCGAGACGTTTCCTCCGGATTAGCCGACAGGCAATCTTCCCCGAGTGCCGGTCGATGCTGAGTAAGCTTTTGCAGCTCTCGATGATGAAATCAAATATAAATGGAGCAATCAAATATATTGGAAAATAATCCGTTCGGTAAGATTTCATTTTGGCATCAATAAAGTTCCGAATAATATTTTGCAATTCAAAAACCGTATTATTAATTATTTTAATCAGGTAAAAATTTTGTACAGGGATCGAACATATAAAATCTCATTGTCTTTCTAGAGAATGGCGGTTGGAAAGTAGAGAAATTGATGAATTTCATAGCAGTTTATTTTTCTAAATACAAAGAAGTAAACAAGAGTTCACTATTAAAAGATTAACGATTGAAGAGTAAAATTTCTGATATGAATATTGTATAGATAGATAAATTTTATCTAATACCTACTTAAGGCGATCATCAAGCATTGTGAGCAAAATTCACCACTTTCTCATATCTTCTCTTGCATTTTGTATCACATTTTTGCATAGAAAGATATCAAATTAAAATTTATTAATCAAGTTCTATATATTTAAAATTGTAAATGGGTATATCTTCTAAAATGACTCAAACTATATTATTTAATCAATTTATAAATGATCAAAGTAACAATGTTTTAGGAATGAATAAAATTGCTCCACTTTGTTGGCTTTATATAAGTCTATTGACTTGTGACTGTCTTTTTTTTCATCATCTGTCGGTCGCATTTTATTTCTGTGGAAGAATATACGTTATAATATTTTCGTGGGCCCTCGTGGACATTCTTGATACCCGATAAGTACGGCTGTTTTCTTTCCTTTACACTCTTTAATTAACCTTCGTAAGGTCTTCGGGTCAATTTTGACCCATTTTGGGATGAATGAGCAATTTTCTCGAAAATTAACGGTTTTTAAATATTGATATTTTATGACTTTTATTTAATCGCTGTCTTTAGCTTATTTTCAAATTAATCTTTTTTTTAAAACTTATGTTATTGTGCGTATGAACTTTTTTACTCTAACGGCCTTCGGGTCAAGTTTGACCCACAGGTAATAACAAGTTAATTTTTAACCCACAAAACGTTTTGTCTGGTTATCGTTCATTAGAATTGGGGTAATTAGTTCAGATTTGTTTATAGGATCACGTTCGTGGGGCTTTGTAATTCTACCTACATTGCCAGTGATACAAAAACAACAGAATGATAATCTGTCTTTGATTATATTATTCTCTCAGTCTAACAACGCATTCTTTAGTTCACGGTTGTAAAACTAATTTTGGCCTCCAAAAATGAGAGACAGTGATACTGAAATTATGTTAGAAGTGTCAGATTATCAAGAATCATATTCGGAAACAGAAGATTTTGTCGAGGAAGCTGAATCCTCTGACAGTTTTGACAGTGAAAGTTATAACAGTGATGTACAGCCTGTTCGAACAATGACTTCAAAAGACGGACGAATAAAATACTCCAAGGAACCATTTACTCAATCTCGAGGAGGAGCATCCAGAGTAAACATCATTACCTTGATGCCAGGTTTGACACGTTACTCTTGTTCAAGAATTACCACAGAGGAAATATCGAGTTTTCATCTATTTTTTCCTCCTCCTTTGATACATACTATTTTGAAATATACCTATTTGGAGGGTAAGCGTGTTTTTGCTGATGATTGGTATGATATTGATAGTAACGATATATTCGCATTCATTTGACTATTATTACTGGCTGGTGTATTTCGCTCAAATAATGAAAGCACCAAAAGTTTATGGGATAGTAAAAAGGAAGACCTATTTTTGGAGCTGTAATATTAATATTAGACTACAATAAGTGTAAAGGCGGCGTAGTAGGACAAAGCGGTCTCCTGCTATACCTATCTGCAAAAGAAAGATAAACAGATGGCCAAAAGTAGTGTTCAGCGACATGGTGGATATATCAGCATACAGCGCTTTTGTATTATTCACCGCTGCTAATCATAGATGGATGGAAGGGTGTCTAGCAAAACGGCGACATTATTCAGAAAACCTATGTATGTTGCTGCTTACAACGTATATAAAGTCCAGGAAAACATTAACGAGGACACTTTTTCTCTCATTAGACATCTTTTTCTCATTAGAAATTGCAAAAAAAATATGTAAACACGAAACTCTTTCACCTTCGCTCAAAATGAAGGTGAAGGAGTTTCGTTCAGGTTCTGCTAAAAAGGCCCCCAAAAGAAGTCGTTGTCAATTATGTTCAAAAACTCACAATAAAACACCTTTGATCTGTTTGATGTGTAAAAAAATGTACGTAAACTACATTATAATACAATGGTTTTATGCACATGTAACAAGGATTAATTTTTTTTCTAATTATTTTCTTTCTAATTGATTGCGTTTACGTAGTAAATACTTCAATTTGATATTATATTTTATTTAACGATGGTTATAAATACATAAGATAGACGTAATTAAAAATAAAAAGGCAAAACAAAGAATTTTTGATCCATTTTTCCCTATAATTATACAACTCGGTCAAATCTGACCCGAGGGACGGTACCGTTAGTATTTTTGAAGCCCCTATGAAGGTTAAGGTAATTTACAATTTACTATTATGAGCTACTTTTTTACCCGAACGTTCCGATCGAGTGCGACCCCTAAGGAAGAAACCTTCTCCCAGAAAAATTGTTACTCTGTACAAAGTTTAGTTGCGGTTGTTACTTCTTAGAGTATCTAAGTTGTTAAAACAAACTTTCAGACACTTTCCCGTCATAAAAGATTTTTAATTAAAAAATTATGATAAAATTAATTATATTATTTACAACAATTTTATTATAATTAATTAATCGCAGTAAAATTGTTGTAAATAGTCTTCTCCTTCTTCAACTTTCTTTAGACTCTAGAGTCTTTTTGTGCAGGTTTTGTCTCTTGTGATGCTGAATCCCAGCTATGTCACCATCGCTTCGGGGGTCTCCCTGGTAGACCCTGTCCAGGTACGCCATGTAGAGTTATGTACGGAATTTTTTCATTCTCTGCGTGCTGTAAATAGTGATATACATTAATTAATTATAAAACTAAATACAGGAATATAATAAGAATACCATATAACAAAAAAGGTTATAATTTTTTTGATCCACAAAGGTTTAAAAATGTATAATGAGATGCCGGAAAATATGAAGAATGAAAAATGGCTGAAATAATTGAGAAATAAATCCTACAATTATTGTAAAAATAGTAAGTATAGTATTTTAGGTTACCGGATATATTATAGATTTTATATAAATGATACATTGTAAGAGTATTGTTGTATTAATGATTACGGGAAGTAAATGTATTTATGTATGTAATAATAATTAAGTATAGTGTAGTAAAAAAAATTTTTGACTGTAAAATGTATTATATTATTCCATTAATTTACTTATAATTTGTACTGGAGTAAAGAATAGCGGAATAAATACTTAATCCATTGGCACTACCAATTGGTTTGGAAGAAAAAATTTAATCGAAAGAGATGAATAAAAACACGAACTTAATTGAAAAATATCGTAGACATTTCTGCCTTCGAGGATCCCCGGGCTACTTGCCGCTAATGGAAATCCCGATGCCTCTCTTTCCTATTTTGATCTCACAAACGGGAGGTTTAAATCAATTATATTTTTATACCCCGGTGCAGTTTCTTCGTTCGCATTGATTTGTTTTCAGAAAGAATTGTAATTTAATCAAATTTAATAAGAATCGTGATTGCAACATTTCTCACACCACTCTGAGTATTCCGTACAATTTTCTTGACTAGAGTTCCGTGCCTATCTTATGTGTTTGACGTTTGGATAATAATTATTCAGAACACAAGAAAATTTGGTCTTGAATGAAGCTGGTCAATTGGCGTGAGGATATTGAAACAATTGTTTGTATGTATATGTATATATATGTATATGTATATGTATATAAGGGTATATATACATGTATGTATGTATATATGTATGTATGTGTATGTATGTATGTATATATGTGTATTATATATATTATATCTTGCTAATGTCCAAACTTAAAAAAAAAAAAACTGTACAGGTAGTTGCTTCAGAACAGACATTGTCTAGTGAAGCAACTACCTTCATTTATATGTATAAATAAATTTAAAAGAAATAAATAAATAAATAAATAAAATTATATTGTCATGGGACGTGGCTATGGAAGACAAATGAAACACTCAAAATTAATTGAAGTTTTTGTTTATACCCAAAAAGTCACTGGACTTAAACTAAACTGGGGCATTGTTCTTAAATTCACAGTCAATTAATGTTTCTAGAATATTTCACACGCTATTATCCAATTTTTTAATTCGCATTAATTATCTGTAGTCAATCGTCTATGGAACACTTATATTACGCCGTTTCTATCGCATCGATCACTTTCGAGAATATTCCACTTAACTTCACACATAAGTACTTCGCCCGAATATTTGTCACTAGGTTAAACATGCGCTGGTCACACTGCTTCGTCGGTTTTATCGCTGGTAATGTCGCACTCATCGATCGTCAATAAGTGTGCCCTTGCTTCTGCCTTTTTGTAAAAAAACATTTCGTTTTTAATGCTCGAGTCCGTTCTACACATTTATAGTATTTCCCCGACATTTCCAGTGTTTACGAGAATATCCCAGTCGATTGCTGAGTGTTGTGGAGTATTCGAGAGATTTCGATAATGCGTAATTCCTTCCGATTCTACATCTCACTACATTATGTTTCGTGTACTGATGAATATCAAATACTGCAAAAAACATCTGATATAAATAGGTAAAGTTTGACTAGTAGATATTACTAGATATTAGATGTGTAGAATGCGATATGATTATGCACTAGAAAAAATTACGAAACAGAAAATTCTAGTCCTTTCCGTTCAGTGAGTGGTTGTCATTGCCTAACCCCGACACTGAAACATTTAACAGGTGACGGACGCGCGCCTAACACGAATGACGGCAGCAAATTTGTTTAATAAAAAAATCTGTCTGCTTAAATTTAATTTAATTAAAAGGTTCTGTTAGTAGAATGATGTATATAGATAATAATTAGCCTTTGTGGAATTTTCGTCCTTAAATATATTTGGTTGGTTGGGAACTTTGACTTTTGCAATTTGCTACACAACGCTTCGCACTTGAAAATTAACCACTCGCTCCATCTGGATATTTCGCAGCGCACTCGGGTGCAACTCCAAACCGTGGCGCGCAATGCTGCGCTACAATGTTCTCCGCTCTACAACTCCACTGCTGCCGGAATGCTCGCACATGTAAAGAACATCAAATACCTTCCCACATGCCGAAACGTTGTAACCACAATATAAGCACGTTTGCGTGAAATACGATTGTTACGTTGTTAATAGGGGTTCAAATAATATAAATGTATTAAAAAAACTTATGCATAAGATACTGACTTGACAAATTAATTGATTTAAAATAAATTTTTTTAAATAAAATTCTTGAAGGTATGATTTAGCGAATTAGAAAAACTGTTCCGCCGCGTATTTGAGAGCGTCATTACATTTTTTTTATTTAGTTCTTACTAAAAATGAAAATTCATACTTTTCAATTATGTATACGTCGTACTCATCGTTACAAAATTAAAATCATGCGTTTTAATAGAAAAATCTCGTTTGGTCCAATAAAATCTTTACCGGCCGATTTGGGCTGGTCGCAAGAATCAAATATATTTCAACCGCGTGAGAAAAGATAGGATGTTTTCCGCATTCATTTTCTGTATGACGAATATTAACAGAGGTGTAAACGTTTTAAAAAATTTAACCTCCGCCATTTTGAAACAAGACAGCCATTCATAAAAGTTCGATTTCGTAATATAATAAGAATTCGGGTTGTCGTGTTCATAAAATACCCGAAAAAGTGCATTCAATTGTCCGGCGGCGAAATGAAACCTTATAATAATAATATTGGATTATTTATATAGCGCCATTTTTGTGAAATTTTCACCTCAAGGGCGCTTTACACACAAAAAACTAAAATCATAGAATAACAAAACGAAAAATAAAATGAAAAAGAAAAGAGAAAGAAAAACAGCTCAAAACATTAAATAGTAAAAGAAAACAACGAAAATTAAAAAGGTTCTGGGAAGGATTTTGTAAACACCCGCGTTTAAGTCTTTTCTTAAATAAAGTCTCCGTGACAGGTAGGCAATATTTTTATCAAAGTCTAATTAAAATGAGATCGATCACTGTGGCCCCTCGGAGACTAATAATTTCTGAAGTAAATACATAATTGCGGTCGTTTTCATAAGCTGGGCCGGCAGTGTAGGCACTTCCCGCGAACAGGACCGGAACCGAGATAAGGCCGGGCCGGGCGGCCGCCAGCCCAGCCAGGAGCGCCAGCCGCGTGTGCCGGCCACCAAATTAGTTACCACCCATCTACAAGTGGTAGCCTTGGAAATATTTTCATTTCTACTGGCTGTAATATAACGTACAAACCCTGCAACCGTACACGTCCCTGTTTCCTCAAATATAATCTAACTGTTCTGTATTTGGAGCCATTTCTACATATGCAGCCATTTTAATTCTCTTTCCTCAAAATTAGTAAAATGGTTTCATGGTTCTAGTGTTGTCAAATTCTTTTACCATATTTCGTCATAATGAGAACAATATTTATATTATTTTAATATCGCTTCAGTAAAAAACTTAGGACATCTACGGTACTGAAACCACCATACATTCGTTTGAATTAAGGGGGAATACCTACCTAGACATTTCGAAAAAACATATTTTTAAAATTTTGCATTTTATTAAAGCTTGAGGTCTTGAGAATGTCAATAAATAAAACAAAATAAATAAACAAAGTTATATATAAACAAAAAAATAAAATAAACAAAGTTATTGTTGATACGCGCCGAGCCGCACGCACGCCAGCTAGCTGCCAGTAGGGCTCTTTCATAATAGAAACGTAAGACCTGTTTCTATTATGTTTTTGAAGAGTGCTCGATGATATGGGAATTCTAAGCAAGGTGGAGGACTCATATGGAATCGATGATTTTATGTAAGTTGAAAGATTTCGCGATTTATTCATTGCTCTATTTTCAAACGCGTTTTACTCGAAACTATGTTTTGAAAATCGGTGACCAAAATATCTCGGCAACCACTGAATCAATCAACTTGAAATTTCTAGTGGTTATTCTATACATCTAGTCTCTGTCGTAGGATTTTTTAAAGTAACTTTTTTTTTATCGGCATAACAAACCTTAAAAATTTCCCTAAAAAACGCTATTTTAAATTCAAACGCTCGCCATTTTGTTAAAAATCTAGTTTTTCAAAAACTCCTACGTCAAATACTAAATTATAGTGTCAATTTTGATAGTCTTTTTGTTTTTTTTTATTCTGATGATTACAGATGAAATGGGAATGGTCACTGCGGAGGACCTTTTTTTCGGCAGTCGACTAAACCCAAGAATTTTCCGCCAAAGATGAATATCTTTTTATAAAACAAAAATTAACATATTCTTAAAAGTATGTACAAATAATACCAATACCACGATTTAAATAAGTTTTCTTAAAAAAATCGCAAAAATTGCCTTTTTTCGCGCTTTGTAGGTAGGTATTCCCCCTTAAGATTTAAATTAACCCCACCTGGGAGGAGCCTGAGGAAGGGGTGATTTTTTACAAGGAGATGATTAATTTTCTCATTACTTTGAGGGATTGTACATACACTGTATACGTTGTGTGCACATTTCATTTTATTTATTTTAAATAGAGATGCGAATACGGAATAAGTGACGCATCAATATTCTTACTATTCTCAAACTAAGCCTGCGCTATGAAAATAGAACTCGCTGGTGTACTAGAATGGGTCTCTTCACTAGGCGAGCGCTACAGCAACAAGCTACTAGCTACTCATCACCATTTAAATATGTATATACAAATCGTTATTATTTTATGTTCAATTTTATTATATGTTAAATTTAATTTCAGTACAATGCTACTAACATTGTACTGAAATTAAATTTAGTACGGGATAAACGGTTTTGTAAGTACAAATTGCAAGCGTTAGTGAAGATTAAACGAAAAATTGTCTGCACATTATTCCCTAAATTCTTTTATGATATTTGTTTATCTTCCAAAGTTTTTTCTTCTCGATGAATGGACTATATATAGTTTATTTTGCATTGTGTTGAAAAGCCTCATTTAAGAAATGATACCAAAAACCCATTCAGGTTCCTCCTGCTTGCTGGACAATGTCGTCAGATCACCTTTTGGGAGGTCTTCCGACGCTTATATTTTTCGTCCAGGGCCTCCACTGTAGGATTCTGGGTACCCATCTAGTATGCTCCTGTCGAACCATGTGTCCAGCCCACTGCCATTTTAGTTTCGCAATACGACGATCACAAAAGCGCTCGAAAACGCACGAATCGATTCAAGATATACGAGACTGATAAAATACGTAATAGATGAAAATGCAACCATGAGCGTGACAATAGATGAAGACACGAAGACAGAAAGCTTCAAAATCGGAAAAGGTGTGCGACAAGGTGATACTATCTCACCAAAGCTCTTTACACTTGCCTTGGAAGTTTCGGAGTTTTGGAATTTTCAAAAACCTAAGTTGGGAAAATAAAGGATTAAACATAAACGGCACCTATCTGAGGTTTGTAGACGATATAGTGATTGTTAGCAAGAGTTGTAAGAGAATTGGAACCTATGACCAGAGAATTGCAAGAAGCATCGAAAGCAACAGGTTTGGAAATGAACATACAATAAACAAAAATTTTAACCACATTCAAACACAAATTCATAATAAACAATTGGAAAATGGAAACAGTCGATGAATATGTTTTTATACACCTACTATTTATTTACACAAATAAAAATGTAAATTTTCGTTTTTTACATCTCCTTTTTGACACAATGCATTCGAATTCGCACAAATTATTTGAAAAAAAGGCCCCCTTAACTCCCCTTTCAATATTGATAAATAATTAGATAGGTAGGTATAACATTTTTCAAATTATTTTTTTTATTACATACGGTTGTCTTTGCTTAAATAAAACGTTTGAACCGATGAGAAAGTGCATGCAGCCTATCATATCGCGATATTTCAAAATAATGGACATTTATGTATACTGTCTATGATTAATTTTCAATTTTAATACTTCTGAGCTTATAGTTTTAAACGACATTGTTCCGAGGTTCATAACAACCATTAATATTGCATTAAAATATTAAACGCAATAACGACATACTTCTACAAATCTATACCTAAAACTCAATGCCTGTCTGTCTGTCTTTTCTCTATACAAAACTACACCGTTTGTCAGATTCGACTCAAATTATGCATACTTATTGCTTAAGGACTCGGCGGCTATCATTGGCGACATTTCCCCCCCTCCCCCTTTTACCCCTTCCCCTCCCCACAATATATTTTCAATGCAAATCTGTACCGGACTCAGAGATCAGACTCAAAAATTGGAAAAATTTTCTTTAGAACCCGGCGGGTAACATAGGCGACATTTCCCCCCTCCACTTTTACCCCTTCCCCTCCCCCTGATATATTTGCTAATTTTGTGTCCGTTCGACCTATCGGACTCAAAATTTGCACACTTATTCTTTAAGACCCGGTGGATGACATAGGCCAAATTTCCCTCCTCCCCTTTTCCCCTTCCCCAGTTATATTGTCAATGAAAATCTGTACCGTTCGACCGATCGTACTCAAAATTTGCAAACTTATTCTTTAGGACTATATGGGTAATATAGGCGACATTTCCCCTTCCCTTTCTACCCCATCCCCTTAGATATATTTTCTGTACAAACCTTCACCGTTTGGCCGATCAGACTTAAATTTTGACACGTTGAATTGATTCTTAGGGAACCTGTGGGTAACATAGGTGACATTTCCCCCCTCACCGTTTACCCTACCCCCCTCCACTGATATATTTTCGTTGCAAATCTGTATCTTTTACTCCAGATCTATTTTATGTACAAATCTACACCGCTTGACTGATTGGACCCAAATTATGCTTACATATTCCCGATAGAAAAAATACGTCACATTTCTTCTCTAGACATCCTATTCATCCCAGGGTTGATTAAATAGAAACATTGTTTTAATTAGAGGCTTTGCAAAACAATGGAACCTTTGTTTCCTCCCCACAAATTTCTTTTCAACTTAATTTTTAATCCGCGCAACGCCGGGTACGACCATCTAGTAATCTTATAAAAATGATTGCAAAGTAGCTTACTTTATTGAAAGTTTGTTGAAGATTGTAGTGTGTCCCCGCTGTCTGGCCCTGCTGGTGACATGTCGGCGCGACGAGCCCCTCGGCGAAACATGCAATAAAGCCGTTTCATTTTACAAATGTATTACCACCCTCCTTGTACAATGTGCGCAAGACAAAAAGCCACTATGTATCGGAAAATTTCATTCGTCTTCAACGTAATCAATTTAAATCCGGGTACGTACTATTTGTTATGTTACACCCGTAACCCTTAAAGTTAAACATAACAGCCGTCTGGCTTTACAAAATTAAGAAAATATTGAAACACTAATTTTTATACTTTTTAAACATTATCTTGACACATTTCTCCACGAAATCACTATGCGGAGAAATATATTAGGGTACCCACTGTGTGTTTAAAAAATATGATAAAATACTTTCTCAAATTTGTAAGTTTCTTTCGGGTTACCGTAACTTGAGTAGTTTTATTTCCTTCCTATTAAAAGTGTGTTATTTGTTTAAGATTGGATTTATTAGCAAAGAAGTTGGAGACACATATTTCCAGAATGTAACTTCAGAAGAAGCAATTCAGTCGGGGAGCTGCCGTAATATGAGTACGGCTAACGTCTATTCAACGCCGCCACGAGGCGACCCTTTTGCAATAATTTGTATACATTGCCCTGCGCGCGGGCGTTCGTATTTTCTAGACTTTTCGACAATGCCGCAAAATTTCTTAATAAGATCCACTACTGTCCTTTGAACGTTTCTAACAGTTATTAAGTACTTCACAATATATTTAATCTGTACACATGCGGTGTCAAAATTTATTTACGATTAAATATTGAATTATATATTCCGAATTTTCAACAGACAAAATGTGTAAATATTAATAATGGAATATGGGCATTTTAGTACAAGACCCTTCCCATGTTTGCAACAATAATAGTTTTATTGCGATTTATTAAGGTAAAAACACTAATGCCGGACAGTGAACTAGAGAATGTCACTTTCGAAAAAAACCTTTTCTACTAAGAATAATAATCATTGAAATTCCTTTTCTATTGATGTAAGAGACATCTAGGGACATCTATGATACGTTGTCAAAAACTTCTATACACATTCTTAAGCAAATTTTTAAATAGCGTTAGTTAACAGTAAACATGTGAAGTGATCACATGCGCTGTGATTTCTAAATTTTTTTCTTAAGGACACTTACACTTTGCAGGTATGATTTGGTCTATTTAGACCAAATCATAACTGCAAAAAAAAATTACGATTATTATTGACGTACTAGGGCTATTGTCTTCTTATTTGGGCTAAATTTTTAACAATTTAAAGTGGTGTCTATTATTAGTACCAGAAATATTAAGCAAGTCTAAAAGATGACACGTATGTCATCTACTGGGGTTACACCAAACTGAATTATTCAACTCATTTTCAGAAATAAAATGCTGTTTATGTTTTGTTCGTTTTACGTTACCCAATCCAACAGTAGACAGGGTGTCGACTATTGGGGTATACTAGGTGCCAACTATTAGTTCTATTAAATTCAGATTTAGAGTACGAGCACAATACCGCCAGTAAAAGGACAGATGTTTCGTTATTCTGAAGCTGATATGGAAGCAGCTGTGCAAGAATGCAGGCGAGGCGTCTCGACAGCAACTGTTGCGAAAAAATTCGGGGTACTTAGAGTAACTTTACTGAACAATGCAAAGGCAAAGACACCTATTAAACGCAGAATGGGAAGAAGCTATTATTTGAACGAAGAAATAGATCAAATGCTGATAACATGGGCAAAAGCCATGGTCAAACAAGGTTTCCCAATAGGGAACGATAATTTACAAGATAGAGTTAAGATGATAGTAGACGATATTAATGTGGAAACCTCATTCAAGAATGGCAGACCTGGAAAGAGATGGTACAGCAGCTTTCTAAAACATCACCCTGACCTTATTACATTTAATTTTAATATACATTGTATCCTCCTGAGGAAGGGAACTTACTTCGTTCCCGAAACTTGAAGAGGTGTTTATTCATCTTAAATAAAGAAAAGAAATATTTAGTGGTGTATACCAAGTCGTGTTTTATTTAATTACGTATTCAATATTTTCAACACATGGTTAAAAGACAACAATATTCCAAGACCAGTTCTTCTTTTTATAGATAGCCATACATCACATCTTTCTTTTCACGTCAGCAAATTTTGCTCTGAAAATGGCATTATTTTGATTGTTCTTTTTCTGAATGCGACGCATTTACTCCAGCCAATGGATGTCGCAGTTTTTAGAACCCTTAAGGGAGCATGAAAAGCTGCAGTGCGTTCTTGGCGGTTGGAAAATAGTGATTCGCCAATTTCACGCAAAGAGAATTTTTGTCCTTTGTTAAACAAAGTATTAAAGGATACGTTAGTACCTGCAATATTTCAAAGTGCGGACTAATACCATGAAATACTGATGAAGTCTGCTATAATCCTGGAGCCGATAAATACATAGATGCCGAAAAAATTGCCTTTTTTGGTTTGTCGGTCTCGTGAGATTGCCTGGTGTTTAAAGAGTTAAAGTGATTATAAAGGTATGTCTAGTATTAGTTGTTGTTTTTTTTTGGTGCTGTCATTTACTAGTTCCTATGACAAAGCATGAAAAAATATAAATTTGAATTAAAAATATGCTATCAATTAATTTTTTTGTATGAAAGAGTTAATTTCTAAATGTTACTGTAATAATAAAAAAAAATTAACTGTCATCTTGTGATAAATATATTTGATTTTGATGAATAAAATTTGTGTTGTTCTTAAAGTGTCATGCATTAGTGCCTTTACCTTTTTTTTTTTTCAAATGTAGTAGGCAAAAAGTATTAATCTCTTCATTTAAACTGAAACGTAGACTTTAAGAGAGCGCCGACCATTTGAATTGCCGGTTGTTGAGGTATTAGAACGATTCTCTAGGTTCGTATCTTGCATGTATGTGTCGTCACATATACAAGTTAGTCAGTTAGCCCAGTCGCATGTTTGCGAAAAGTGCCCAAATATTTAAATGTGTAAATAATAATGTATTTATAATTCCGTTAGTTATATACATTTTAAAAGTGGTTTAGTTAACTATCAAACTTTTGATATGAGAACAACTTCAAAATCTCGAAAAAAAAAGATTTCCTATAAGAAGTCAACAAACTGATAATGCAAAGAGGATTTTTTTACAGATTATCAAATAAATCCGTTATAAAAGTTGTTTAGTTAGATAGTGTAAATCACCCGACCGTGTCCAGGACTTAAGACTTACTTTATTGAGTTAGATCCTGTACATAATAAAAATAGTTTGGAGCAACATGGGATAAATAAAACATTTTTATTGCAATTTCGAGGCCGCTTATTGATTGATTTAAGTTGGCTTTTTGCGTTTTACATTTGTTATGCTCTTATTTTTAATTTTGTTAGTAATTTTTTCAATCTCCTTTTTTTGATCGCTTCGTACGTGAGAAAGTAATCAGGTTCCTTAATTTCCATTTGCCTATCTAATCTGAGGTCAATTATTTCTGGCAGTAAAAAATCAAAGTAAAACATTTTTAATTTTTGTTCCAAGAATCACTATTTTCCACTCTGAAACTTTTTATCATCCACTATCAGATATATTTTCATGTCTACGTCCGTCCAAACTGCAAGTATGCATGTTTTTCTTCATGTGTCATATTGTCAAATTGGCATTGCCTTCCTTGTCCACTTTCCAGAATATATTTTTTTTCTCTCTGATAGCATCGTTAACGCTCATTCCTCTAGCTAAGTATAAAAATTTTATTTCAAAATTTTTATACTCCTAAAAATGGCAAACCTTTGTCAATAAATAATCCACATGAGTTTATAGGAATTTTCAGATATGTTTATATTCGATCACGCGCAAGGTGTTCATGACTTTGGCCATGTTGAATGGACTTGACATGATCTAATTTTTTTCGGTCACTTTATTTTTTACCGAAGGTTCGCATTTAATCAACCCTCGTTTGCACACTTTCCCAAAAATTGCTGACGTAAACCGTAGTTTTCGCCATTTGATTGGTTCGGCTTGCAGAATAGTTCTTCTCTTCAGTGTGTGGCCATCTACATCTGTCAGTCAAAGTAATATTTTTCATATGTTTAGTTTTAGCACAATCAAAATCGGCCTCACCCAGATCAGGTTTTTCTAGACTCGCCGTAGCTTTTATCATTGTGACTAGTAGTAGCCTTCTTGGTTATAAAAGTATTCGATTAACCTATTCTTTTGCGATTTGCTGATGCCAATATTTTAATATTTCTTTTAGTTTCGAGTCGTTTGATTAATTTGTTTGGACTTCGCAGGAAATTTTTTCGCTCAGTTAGGTCTGTGGTTGTCTTGAATTGAAGGAGACTACTGACGCTGCACATCGTCTTGCATAAGATTGTCTGCCAGGGTAGTTTATTCGTTTTCCACCAATTTCGCTATCACACTATTGAAAATTTCGGCTATATTGCTGTTCACATTATGCATTAGGCTTGTTGCATTATTCACCAATCTGGAAATGAATTTCAATATGGCTGAAAATATTAAACCTCTGAACTTTTCATTATTGTTACTAGGTTTTTCTCTGTTGATTCTTTATTTTTAATCAATTTTTTGCAATAGTAGGGTTTGCATAAGCTATGATTACCAAAAACGTGGTGTTGAGCATTCAACAATCCTGTTTCATTTCTAGAATTTTTGCTAAAAAGTTTTGTTAGTTTGAGCAAAATCCACAATTCTATTTCTATTGATTATGATTTCCTTTTCATCTTCATTTTTGTCTTCTATTGTAAATTCAGAAACAGAATTCCTAGTTTTCAACGATTCCCGAAGTAAAATAAATGTGAAAGTAAGTTATTCCAAAAATGTTCAAAATACGGTGTATCATTTGCTCATGATTCGTGATTCAAAATATTCATTATTTTGCCTTCCCATTTTAACTAAAACAAAAATTATTGTATAAATTTAATTTGTCTCGAACATTAAAAAGATTAAAAAAAAAGTTAGCAATAATATGTAAAACTCAGTTGTCAACAAAAAAATATACTTAACTCGTTTTCGATGTGCGCAGTGTAATATACGAATTAAAACGTAGAACGTATCGTCGGAAAACGGGCGTGACCTAGCTCGCTGACGACTCTCAGCCGACTGAAATTATTTTTCAACCGTAAGCGTTTATATTAGGTCCTTACATATGAAATTGGCGTTTAGTATGGGAGGAACATAAAGCCGATTTTTTTTATTATAATATATTTATTTAATCAAAGTATGTACCATTGCTATCTATGCACTTTTGCCATCTCATAGGTAGTTCATCGATCCCTTTACTAAAAAAACCATTCGGACGGGAATCAATAAAATCTTTAAAGGCGGTTTGGACTGCCCCATCGGAGTTGAATTTTTTCCTTTGCAAGAAGTTATCCAAATAAAAAAAAAAAGGTAATCTGTTGGGGCAAGGTCCGAAGAGTACGGTGGATGTCTTAGACATTCCAATTGAAGCTCCTCTAATTTGGTAGCCGTCTGTTGTGCAGTATGTGGTCTAGCGTTATCATGAAGCAGCAGTGGCCTAGAGCGATTAACCAGCCTCGGTTGTTTAGCAGCTAGCTTTTCCATCATTGTTTGCAGTTGCTGACAATAGACATCTGCCGTAATCGTCTGGCCATATTTAAGAAAGCTGTAGTGAACGACACCAGCACTAGTCCACCAAACGCTCACAATAAACTTTTTTGGAGTGAATTTTCGCTTGGGGCATGGTTTAGCTGGTTCGGCAGGGTTCAGCCATTGCGACGAGCGCTTCCGCTTTCACAATAGCCTTCAATTCTTCATTATCAACTTTGGTCTCCGGCCGTCCACAGGGCTTGTTCTGCAGGTCGAAATTTCCAGAACGAAAACGTTGGAACCAAAAACGCACTGTGTTTTCTTTTGCGGCACCGTCGCCATACACATCATTAATCCTTCGAGCCGTTTCTGCAGCACTGGTGCCACGGTGGAACTCTTACTCTTAAATAACGCGATATTTCAAGTTTTTCATTTTAAAATTGAGTGACGCAAAGAAAAAAACAATTGAGGAAAAAACAAATCAATTATAATTTTCAAAACACAAATACATGAGTAAATAGCTGTATAAATTTGGATTTGGAATTCCTAACCAAAGAGAAGATATTTGAGATCAAATTTGCCAGTACGGCAAAACGCCAATTTCATATGTATGGACCTAATATTTGTAATCTTTTCCATGTAATGTTTGGACGTTTTTAGTTGCTTTTTAAAAAAATATATTTACCAGGAAATATTTCAAAAATGTAAGCTGGACGAATTGTAGTTTACACAAGTGGGATTTTTAGGAATTGATATTTGAAAAAAAAATTACAATTAACTATCAAAATTATACCGTCTTTTTAGGTTTTTACCCATATTTACAGTGTTATTAAATAATCTATTAATAATTTTTAATTTTTGCCAAGGACTAATTGTAAACACGTTCTTTGTGATATTAAATGTATATTTTGTATGCTTATTGTATAAATACTCTCCATTATATCAACTTAACCGTGACTGCCATTTTGGCTTATTTTGCTCGGCGCAGTCTTAAGGGATATACTGCTCTTAATTAATAATATTATTAATTAATAATAATAGATGGGAAATTGATATTTTTCACCACAGAACGAAATTGAAAATATCCCTGTTCTCTCATTAAGTTCGTCCTCATAGAATAACGTACTGTGCTAACTGATATATTTTATTTGAGGTTGTAACTCGGGGATACAATACTTAAAACAAATCGCCCAATTTGTTCAAATTAGATTTCATCAATCTTCTATGACAAGTTTACAGACGCATGTTTATAATATTTTACATGAGAAATGAACATTCATATTATGTATCGAAAAAATATGTACACTAGTGGATTTAAGAGGTTAGGGGTAGTGCATTTTCTTAATGTTTAATATCTGAAAATGTCAAGTTAATCCAATGCATAGTTTTCGAGATATCCTACAATTACTAAAGGGCTCTCTTACTCTCGATGGCAGGTAGCTGGCGGCAGCTGGTAACGATCGGTTTCGACCTGCGTATTCGATCTCCTACACCCTAAAGTGGAACAAATTGTTTTGTAGACAGCTGGGAGCGATTTGAGGATGGTTTTCTTCTTCTTCTCAATGCTTCATTTCACAAGAAAACACTTGGAAAGGTTTGAACTATTTATTGAAAATAATACAGTAACAAACACGTGTGAGATGTAATACAACTAAAATTAGATTGACCAGGCTGAAGCATGTGATATGCCCTTATATAGATTAGGAGAATGAACCTTTATACTGATACAAAGCGTTGCGTTTCGTCACGTACGCCAGTATAGATAAGTTCTCCGGGTGCATGGTGCGTGCACTCTGCAGCCCCGAGGGTTGATAATACTCTTATCAAATGCTGGAACATAACAGATCCTTGAAGTCTATTGTAATGAACGTTATAATTACCAATTTTGATTTGTATTTCTTAGAAATAGTACTTTTGAACTTTAAGGTTTTTGGAAAATTTTCAATTTTATGTTTAGTGTCAGTAGCTCTACTGTTGCAGAAATCGCTGCACGTATTGCTACTTTGTATTTCATGAGGATACAGATGCATTATTAATTGTTACGAATGCACTTGGAACTAATTGTGTACCCAATGCTCATCGGTACGCTAACAAAACTTATTCGGAGCGTGCAAAAGTGGCAGACAAACGTGGTGATGAGAACATACGGGCAGGCAGATTGCAGCGTAGACAACAGCAAGTCTTAGAAGCTTCCACATCGGCAGAAGAACCGCTATATGGCCCAGGAATAGATGACACATGTGAGTAATTAAATAATTAGTATTCCTACACATAAATAGTGTAAAACTTTAAATCGGTTGATCACTGTAATTCAAAAAAACTCAACGGATTGTAATGAAATTTATTCGGTTTATTAAGGCATAAAAACTAGAGCCTGAAAGAAGGCTTTTTATTTTTATTAAAATTTCTTTTTTTTGTTAACAATAAACTAGCCCTTTTTTTCTTGAAAATAGACTAGTTTTTCTTTGAAAATTATAAGAGAAAATAGACGCCCTTTTCCTTGAAAATTATTAGAGGCCGTTATTTTGTTTATTTAAAAAAAAACTTCGGTCAGGCCCTAGATTAACTATTAAACTAATGATTTTTTTTGTTTGATTGATTTTAGATGAACCAGTAAAATGTTATGATGATAGTTTTTAAATTAATTAGCCAACATAATTACAATTAAACACTAATACGTTTTTAAAATGAATGAACGAATACCACATACAAGCAAATTATATAAAGTGTACATACGAGTACATAAAAGCCCACTGCTGTATGTGTGTTAACTACCGGCTACTATCTACTTTTACCTTTGTTGTAATAGTCAGTTTTTTGTTCTGCTTAGATCATTTAAAAATGTGATTTAAAATTTAAAAATGGCTTTTAAAAAGTAGTAAATGCCTAATATAGTAAATATATTGTCATCTAAAAATGGATTAATTGCTCGGAAAATTGACGTTATTAATAATTTTAGCAGTTTGATTTTTTTTAAAGGATGTTTCACCGTCGACATGAAACATATATCGTCTCGAAACACCGATCAAATTTGATAAAAAAAAAAATACGAATATTCACAATTGTCGATGCAGCGTCGCGCGTCGTAACGAAAAGATTTGGAGCGGCGACAAGAATGGCGGTTTCCGCCCGCTCAGACTGGCGGCGCGGGGCGTCTGCCTGGGTCGCGCTCGTCGCGAATTGTCGGGGTAGGTATGCGCCGCATGCCGGCTTGGCTGGAACTTCGACCCGCCGGAATCGATGCCGCGATGAGGTTACCATGCAAGTCTCTTCTGTGATCCGGGCCGGCGATATTTGTTCGCGGAGCACTCACATTTATACCCGGCTAGGGGCTCTACTGTCGCGTCAAAATTTGATTAGATTCGTCGGCAATCTAATTCTTACTTGGAGGATTACACTTGGGAATAAATGATTCGCTTATAAGCTTTAATTATTGCTAAATATCCTGTAGAAAATTTTCGAAACTCGAGAGAGCAAAAACAGATATGTTTAATAAATCTAATGTTCACTAACAATTCAACTGTCGTAGGTTCCTAATTTTATTGATACTTTTATGGACGGAATCGTAAATTCCATTCTTTACTGGGGGAAATTATGAACATGCAGTCCCATATATCTTCACATGCACATTTTTCGGCTTTTGGAAGTTTTAAACTGGGCCAATATTTGATTTATCTGATAATGTCAGGTTTTTCGCGGACGCCTCTATTTACGTCCTCTTCAATACCTCTTTTCGTCCACAACTGGAATTATAATATATATTAGTAGTGTCCGACCGAAACAGGACTTTCTACCGAAACCGAATCTTCGGTATCTGCCTCAGTTTCGACCGAAACCGAAACTTTTTTACACATGTTATAAATCTATTTATTTTTTTACACTAAGATATACAGACAGCTAACACGTGTTGAATGAAATAAAAAACAATAATTGAAGTACGTGAAAATATGTTTTTTTTTGATATTGCTGCTATAAAACTAACAAAAATTAAAAAACATGTTAAATACTTCTTGGAACAAAAATTTGTCAATCATCAACACTTACATATAAAGGAAAGACCTCATTAGTATTTTAATTGCGTTTACAACCACAACATTCTTAAAACTAAATTTAGCATTTATTCATTTATTGAGCTCTTTTAATTGCAGTTAGTAATGTATGATTAACTGATTAATAACTAGTAATTAATTATCAGTATCAACAAAGAAAGAAAAGAAAGGCAAATAGCGGTCTTATGATAAATTAATCAGTCTCGACAAAGGTTACTATAATTAGTTTGTACGACAATTAAGTGCTTAATTTAAAAATCAGTTCATAAATAAATAAAACGATATTATCATTAGATTACTAATTAACTTTAGTATTTGTAATTAAAAAGTCTAATACTGTACGATAAAAAAACATTTTCCACCTCCCATCAATATCTTGCACTAAAGTATGTTCTGGCAGTCCGCATTGTTTTTGACATTCGATCAATTTTCTGATTGATTGCTCACAGTTCTATCCAACACATAATCTTGACTGATTATTAGTCATATTTTGAAGTATTATCTACTCATTTACGATGTCCTTTGGCATCATTATTCACCGTAGCTCAGGTTAAGTACTCGCTATGTATATAGAGGACAGCCTCATTTATGCCGAGTGCCGGCTGTCTGCGTGGCATGGCCAACAGTGCGGTGACAGGGGGGTACTTGGCTATGGCTGTGCATCCACCACAAATACTGGGCGCATCGATCCCGTCCATCATAGACAATAAACGCATACCTACAATGAAGCGCACATCGACCAACTTCAAATGGGATTTTATGGTCCACACTCTCAAGGTTTTCATTATTGGATTTCCAATTCCGGTTATATATTTTTTTTGTGTTTAAAATTATTTAATTTCATCTGGAATCAGTTTGAAATAGAGCGAGCAAATTTACCGAAAAATTACATTACTGGTAAATCGGTAAAAATCTGAATTTAATATCGGTTCACTGGTAATTTACCCCGATCCACAAAAATATATTCTATCTGCTGTAATGACGCTATAAAGTGCCACTAGATTTACTCATTAGTGAGGCGTCTATTTTTCCATTATAGCGTAATTGGTTAAAGCTCTCCACCTGCACTAGAAAGTTCCGGGTTCTAGTCCCGATGACGATTATATTTTTTCCGTGTATCTTTTCTTATGTAAGTGTTTCACAGAATTAATATTAAGGAACTATGTCCTGAAAAGCCATTGGATAACAATAAAATAATTACATTGTTATTTAAATAATGAGTTTGTTTTTGTATCTGGGTTAATGCAAATATACGGACGGCTCCTACGTATAATATCGTAACCCACAATTCGACGATTTTGAGTTCTTAGTATACACATGTGTATTTAATTATATCTTTAATTCCAAGAAAGAAAAATAAATATTTTGCAATAAATAACGTTTTATTATTATAAAAAAAAAATTTTTTCGTTCTAGGAATTAAATATATAATTAAAAACTTATGAAATACACAACAAACTCAAAATCGTCGCGTTGTGGGTTACGATATTATACGTAGGAGCTGTCGATATGTTACTACCTACTAATCTAAATTATTCAATACAAACAAAATATCTACACATATTAATCACATATTCACGGATTGTAACTAGTATAAGTTCTCGTAAACTACGTATACCACTTCTCAATTACACCACCAGTACGTCCACTTCTCAATTACCCCCACCATAACTGTAGCTACGCCCCCATTCAAAAATTGATTTGTTTGCTAGAATAAGAAATGGATAGTTAGTTTGCGTCCGTCCTCATGTAGATACAGGGATATCGAAACTGGTAGACGTAGAGTTACTAGTTAAGTTGTTAATTCAAAGTTGTTCAATTAATTTAAATTAATAATTATGTCCAAACACAAAGTTAACGCTATAAACATAAAAAATACGGTACTTAGTTTTCAAATAATACTAACAACATTTTTAAATGCTCGCTTCGATCTAGCACCTAATGTCAGCATATTAAGTGCATTATACATGAAATCTTCATTCACTACCAGACGACTATCCCGTGCCAAGCTCGCTTTTAGAGTTTAAACACATTTTATATAAAATCCCCAATAAAGAACAGCATTTACCACAATATTGATACATCAATTGGCAGTTTAATGTCAAAACTATAAGATTTATTTATTTAACATTACACCAGGCCATACGTATTACATATAAAAATTAATGATTTCAATGTTATAATTATTTTAAAATTTAATATATTTTTACTTTGTAATACACACGCAGTATCAGTTATTAATTACCACCATAGTTTCGACAGGAGCAGTCCCTCTCATCATCCGTTATGAGGGGGACTGCTTCTCTCGAAACAATAGTACTCATTAATAACTTAAAGTTAAAATAAAACATATTTTAAATTATAATGTTGCACCACGAAGTATCTGCCAAATATTTCAATGATATTATGATTATTTTTACAGCACGCATCTCTTTTTATTTACAAGTGTTATCTGCCCCTTATAGTTAAATCAGAATTCTCTTAATTATTACCGACGAATCTGTTTTTAATTAATATAAATTAACTTTGTTTAAACCACTTATTTATTGAAAAAAAAAATCAACATGCTTCTTCATCAAATAAAAATGTAAAAAATCTGTTTTTACATTTTCCAGCATGTTTATTTTCAGTTGGTTTAGAAGTTTACGTAGTTAAGAGATTCGGAGAGAACTAAATTCGTAGTTTGAAAAAAAAAAGAATCTTATTAATATTATGCTAGCCATAAGAATCGTCCATCGTAGTCCAGCGAGCAATGGTACTGATTTTTCATACTGGGGATTCCGTGTTCGTCTCCCGGTGCGGTTATTTTTCTCGTTTTCTTCTTTCTAATAAATTGGATTGTAACTCGTATAACTTTAAATCGATTTTTATTAATGCCCTTTTCCGATACGGCGTTCAAGAATTTTGTAGAGTACTATTTATTTTAGCAGTTTCCTAATGTCTCAGTCCCATTCGCCTAGTAGAATTATTTAGTGTGTCTGGCAGCACGAGGCCGTCTTGTTCTGCTTTTGGGGAATTTATCTCGCGGACGGCGGGAAATCGATATCCGTATCCCTGACTTCGGGAAATTCGCGAACGAGATTTTTTATTTTAATGCTTTTAATGATTCGTACGACCCGTCCGCCAAACCTAATTGGTCAATATGTTGTCTTCGAATCTCTGATCTTCCTATCTTGAAAACGTGTTAAGAGGCCCTAGTACACGATTTGCGTATTTGCTCTCGGGAGACTGAATTTAACATAAACTTATTAAATCATTTTGCAAAACCCATAGCTTAACGAGCTTTTAATAAATTTTATTATAATAGATCCATTCATTCTTGAAGCATTTCCTTAAAAAAATATGAATAAATATGTAACTTCAAAAAAATTATAACCCCGAAACACTATTTTAGTTTTCATGCAATAGAGTTATCTTTGGTTCACGTAATCTCGTAATATTTTCAAATAAAGACCATACATTTTGTTTACAAATTGATTGTATAAAGTTTGAAAAAGAAGTGGTGCTATTCAGACATTAATATTAATACTTATATTAAACTATATATGTAAAATTAGAGAATTTCATCAAAATTAATAAAAACATATTCAAAAAATGTAACTTAAGCCACAAGGATAGTAAATAATTCAATAATAATACCAGTTAAAAGTGCTGTAAAATGCATCCTCAGATGTTCGCCAGACACCGGCCGATATGCATCGTAAGATTATCGTCTTCCAATTTAAAAAATTTATCAGTAAAATGCCTCGTAAGCATTGTCCAAATGTTAGAAAACGAAAGATTCCCGTTAGAGGAATTCATTCTACAAATTCCACACCCTGTAGACCATGGTAATGGATTTACAAAACGTTTTTAGTTTTTTCATGTCAACTTTTAAATTAACGGCCGCCATTTTTTTTCCGTTTAACTGTCAAAATTTGATGCGTTTGTCGAATGAATTTGCCGTTTTTTTTCATTGACTCTATATTTATTTTGAAGACAATATAATATATAGTCTTTTTTCTATACACACAATGAAACTCAATCCATTTTTTAATCTCTGTAATGACATTTTTACGAAAATATGAAACACTTTTTCGGTATGTTTAGATACGTTTTTGCCCAATAGGGATGTGCTATATTGACAATCGATATTATTTACGCATAATCGACATACTTTTTACGATTTTAACATTAACCAAAAAAATTTCAGTGCAACAATATTGAATTAATTTGTATGTATGTTTTTGTAAATATATATTAATATTAAACAGAAATCCGCTCGATCTCGCTGTCAATAAATTAAATCATGAATCTACAAACAAAAAATTACAAGTATTTTTAAAAATACCGTCCAATCATTTATTAGGAATGTTAGAATGTTATAAGTCAGTTCCTAGTCAATACCTAGTTCTGCAAACAGGATTCAACCCACAAGTGTACCACTCTACATAACTCTTTTTTTTTTATCTGTATGTATTGAATTTTGTTTGCAGAAATATTAGTATAGTCATTTGGTGCTAAAAAGGGGTTACCTGAAAAGTTTTTCGGTAGTTTTGAAAATGGTTAATTTTATAGATTTCCGTGTGCTCTTTCCGAATTTCAAATTTGTCACTTTCTTTACCCTTTTTGCCCCTCATGTCGCCATTTTGGAAAAATGGCGCCTAAAAGCAGTTTTTTAACAATATCTCCTTTCTGACTCATTTCACGATAAAAACATTTTATTCTAAATGAAACTTGAGAAAATTTCCTACAATTTATGTATTAACCTTTAACCCGTAAAATCAATAGTTTTGGCTTACGAGCGCCGCAAAATGAAGTTCAACACGCGTTTTGGCCAAAAAACTAATTTCCACACCACCTTGAGGTAGATAGAGTAAGCGGCGCATTTTTTTATCGTGGTATCCCAGTAGGCCTAATCCACATTCAATTCACTATTCCAAAATTTAGCGCATTCTCCTTCGCTTCGCTGGTCTTAATGGACCAGGTTTTGTTTGTACGATTTCATTGTCTTTAGTACAATGAAATCGCAACACCTACCTACTGATTGAAACGTCACAGACGTAAATTTCTTCAACATCATCCGCGACGGGATTATCAGTTTCATCGCAATCCTCTTCATTCTCAATTTCGTCATACGATTGCTCGAAAATAGTCTCCGTTTCTTCCTCTTCATCGCTACCTTGTAATGGAACCTGCGAGTGATCAGAGGTACCACTAAAATTCGTGCATATAACGGAGCACTCTAACCCAGCCTTTCTGACATCTCTTTGTACAATTGCAAGAAATATGTTTTAACAAGCTTTCCGGAGCTTTACGATTTACGTTTTCCGATTTACGTTCCGTTTTTAACTTAGAATACATCATCATTCTACCGTATATTTCGTCCATTATTAATCCGTCTTATTTATGAATTTACTTTATCGTTTGCTATGATATTAATATGTTATAATATAATACTACCTATAACATATAAATATCATACATGTTTTGTATAATACTTCATAAGTCTATCCATTTTTCATGGAACATTCTTTTGATATTTATAATGGTTTACAAATTATACAGGATTACAGTTTGATAAATTAGAAATTTTGAAAAATGAAAAAGTGTTAATAGTAAATTGAGTATGATAAATAACCAGGTCCTTTTTACAAATAGTTATCATTAAATTTGTTTTCATGTTAGTAGGTACTTCATTATTATTAATTTCCCTTGAATTATTTTTCTATATTCTGATTGCCTATACTTTGATTTTTGATTTTTAATTTGTTAGTTAGTATACATTATACCCTGACGAAGGGGCCATGGGCTTCGAAACATCTTGATATTTTTTAATATATACACGGTGTACCAGAGCTAGCAATAGAAACTTGGCCGGTAGATTCTTGCATATGTTGTGAGTCTAAGATGTTCAAGCAACCATGACTTCAATAGTTATGGAGATATGCAATATCAAAGTTTGCATTTTTTTTCTATGTTTCTAATTTATTTTTTACAAAAAGTTTAACTATCATTACAGTAACTTATGTGGATTATGAAAAATTCATTCGCTTCAATACAAGTCGAATAAAATGATGAAAACCATTTTATTTAAGTTGTATTGAAACAAATGAATTTTTCATAACCGATATTATAAGTTACTGTAATGACAGTTCAACTTTTTGCAAAAAATAAGTCAGAAATATTGAAAAAAAAATGCAATCTTTGATACTGAATTAGGTGATGGTTGCTTGAACATTTTAGACTCATAACAAAGGCAGAAATCTACCTGTCAATCTACCGGCAAGTTTCTGCTGCTAGCTCTGGTACACCCTGTATAGTAGTGAAAACACAGTAAATTTTTATTATATTAATAAAAATAAGATTACATAACGCCATTAAATAAACATTTACGTATTGTTACGAGATAAAAGTAATTTGTTTTTTTCAAATATTTTATATTGTCTTAATAATTCAAAATAAAAATATATTAGAAAAATTTTCAATTGGATAATACGTTATTGTTTGCTATGATATTAATATGTTATACTCGTACTACCTATAACATATAAATATCGTACATGTTTTGTATATTACTTCGTAAGTCTATCGTCTTATGAAATTGTATTTTTTGTTTTCAATGACATTAATATGATATTATCTGTGTTTGTGTTTCCCGTTTTGTATAATACTTCATAATTCTACCGTATATTTCGTCCTTTTTTTACTGCGTTATTTTCCGTTTATTAATTTGATATAACCGCGTTAATTTGTGCCGCTCCGAAATCGCTTTATTCTAGGAATTCCGTCCTTAAGTTGACCTTTTTTTTTGGGCCAGCAAAAGAGATGCGAGCGAACAACGCAGTCCTGTTTTGCGGCGTTAAAAATTATATTGTTGCCCTAGAATAAGATTATTATTTTAGAATAAGATTTGTTAGTAAATATTATTTCGTAACTAGTATTAGGTATGATAATGCAAGCAGTAATTTACGAACATTGACGGGTATAATGGTTTTCGCGCCGAAAATATTTCCGCGCGAAATATATTCAGACGTATCCGACCCCCGCGCGGGTTGTGAGTATGGAGAAGGGGTGCGCGGGGAGAGGCTCCCTGGGCAGGGAGAAGAGAGATCGGCGCGGCATTAGTAGCCCGAGAGCAGTTCGCCCCGACCTCCCTCCCGGTGAGGCGAGTCCCAGCCTCGGGGCGCCGAGGTAGAGAAGAAGACGCGGCGACGAGGATGGCCGCCTTGCCTCGGATGGCGGCCGGTCCTCCACGAGGAGTTCCAGGAGGAAGGCCAGATGTCTCCCGACGATCGGCGGGACAGAGCGCGTGGCCTGGGATAGGACACCGCGCCCCCGCCAGATGACGGCGCGGATCCCGCGACCGACGCGGCAAGACGCGCGCGGCTCGCGGATCCCGCGCTCGTAGCAAGCACGCGACGCGGTGTGCCAGAGGAGCCACCCGCGGCTATGAGGGCCGCGGAGAGTGAAATGTGTTCCGTGCAACGAGTGATAGGACACGATAACGTTTGTGAATCAGGACTGCTTGCGTTTAGGCTAGGATTAGTTTTAGGTTAGTGATTTTTTTTTTTAGTTGATAAGTCTAAAGATAAGAATTGTGTCTAATCAAATAAATGGTGTAAATATAAAACGAGCCGTGGTGTGTTGTTCTTAAATTTCCCGCTCCCCCTCCCTTGGCAAGTGCATTTTAATCTTGATATAGAAAGGACGCGGAGCGCCTCGCGGCTATCAATCCTGATTGATTGATTCGCGTTCATATCAAATTTATTTTTATCAACATTCTGTTTCTGTTTTCAATTTTTTAATGTTATTTAGTTTTTTAATATTTTCATCCTTTCTTTTTTTATTTCGATTTATTTATATCTGTAAAGCATTATGGACTAGGTCTGTTACACTATGTATATATTCAAGTCATTTTTTTTAAATCACATTTAAAAATTATATGAAACAAAATGTAATAAAAATAAGATTTCTTAAAGCCATTAAATAAACATTTACGTATTGTTACGAGATAAAAGTAATGTGCCTTTTTTTTTCAAATATTTGATATTGTCTTAAAAATCAAAAATATATACATATATACATAGAAAAAATTTCAATTGGATAATATATTTTAACATCGCGGAGAAATAAACACATCTCTCGTGTGCCTTGGTATTGAAAGGCACATCAAGCTCACTGGTGAACATGCAAATTTAATGCACATTTGGAAAGGGTCACGCACACAGCACTACGCGATTGAAAATCACGCGTTGAAGTTTGCGCATTTCTGTTTGTTCAAATTACTTTAATGAACCAAGAATACTGTATGAATACTGTTTTTTCTTAGAATTTTTGTTAAATTTTTCGATGGTGGCGCCATTCTCGCGCATAGTCCAGTGTTAGAAATGTGAAACTTTTCTACTTCACTGTGTACTGGGGACTCTTAAGGTCTAGATTTGCGTCGGGGTCTGGGCATGTGCGACACGCATCGAAAATTTTCCCATATTTTGATTTTAAAATCCCGTAGAGATTTATAAGATGCTATCCGCAACCGTCGATGTGCTCCGCAATGTTAATATTATTCTAATATTTTGTTTAAAAAAATCATTACAAGATAAATCCGTTCCAGGTACAGGTCTTTTTCATATAAGCTTGCAATTGAGTTAGTGGGGGTACAGTTCGTAATACGCGCATTGTTTCGTTGTGTTAAGTTTGCGGATACGAGAGGGGCGTATCCGTAAACTTGACAACGAAACTATGCGCGCATTACGCACTGTACCCACACTTACTCAATTGCAAGCCTGTATGAAAAGACCTATAACAATATTGGGAAGTATAATAAAATGATTATAAAATTCATCATTATTAGGGACAAACTATATATTAGGTCCTTACATATGAAATTGGCGTTTAGTATGGGAGGAACATAAAGCCGATTTTTTTTTATTATAATATATTTATTTAATCAAAGTATGTACCATTGCTATCTATGCACTTTTGCCATCTCATAGGTAAATCATCGATCCCTTTACTAAAAAAACCATTCGAACGGGAATCAATAAATTCTTTGAAGGCGGTTTGGACTGCCCCACCGGAGTTGAATTTTTTCCTTTGCAAGAAGTTATCCAAATTTCGAAAAAAATGGTAATCTGTTGGGGCAAGGTCCGGAGAGTATGGTGGATGTCTTAGACATTCCAATTGAAGCTCCTCTAATTTGGTAGCCGTCTGTTGTGCAGTGTGTGGTCTAGCGTTATCATGAAGCAGCAGTGGCCTAGAGCGATTAACCAGCCTCGGTTGTTTAGCAGCTAGCTTTTCCATCATGGTTTGCAGTTGCTGACAATAGACATCTGCCGTAATCGTCTGGCCACATTTAAGAAAGCTGTAGTGAACGACACCAGCACTAGTCCACCAAACGCTCACAAGTAACTTTTTTGGTGTCAATTTTCGCTTGGGGCATGGTTTGGCTGGTTCGGCAGGGTTCAGCCATTGCGATGAGCGCTTCCGATTATCGTACAGGATCCACTTTTCATCACAGGTAATGATTCGATTTAAAATCCCTTCATTATTGTGCCGGTTGAGTAATGCAACGCAGCAGTCAACGAGCGTTTGTTGATTTGCTTCACTCAATTCGTGAGGTACCCACCTTTTAAGCTTTTTCACCTTACCAATTTGCTTCAAGTGGATTAAAACAGTTTTATCACTAACACCGCAGCCTGCAGCTAACTCGGATGTGGTTTGCGATGGATCCGCTTCCACAATAGCCTTCAATTCTTCATTATCAACTTTGGTCTCCGGCCGTCCACGGGGCTTGTTCTGCAGGTCGAAATTTCCGGAACGAAAACGTTGGAACCAAAAACGCAATGTGTTTTCTTTTGCGGCACCGTCGCCATACACATCATTAATCCTTTGAGCCGTTTCTGCAGTACTGGTGCCACGATGGAACTCGTACTCGTAAATAACGCGATATTTCAAGTTTTTCATTTTGTAAACTAAGTGACGCAAAGAAAAAAACAATTGAGGAAAAAACAAATGAATTATAATTTTCAAAACACAAATACATGAGTAAATAGCCGTATAAATTTGGATTTGGAATTCCTAACCAAAGAGAAGATATTTGAGATCAAATTTGCCAATGCGGCAAAACGCCAATTTCATATGTAAGGACCTAATATATATTTTTTTAATATGATGGATATGTTCCAAGTTTTTAAAACGTTTGTTGTCTTTTATATTGGTAGACAATAAAAAAGAAAGAAAAATTTCCATGGGTTCCATGGGTAAAGGTCTTACTCGGGTTTCTCATTTTCGCGGCAGATAAACACTTTCCTGTTCTGGTAGAGCAGAGCAGATTGGGGTGGTTCGAATGGGGTCGGTCGCATTGCAATGCTCGGGGCGACGCCGTACAGTGGGTCGAAACGGTAATTTGAGGGACTTAGGGACCAACTTTCTTTTTTTACTTTTTTCTTTATGCGGATGGATAGAGCTCATTAACCTTATTAATAGTTGACCTATGAAACTTTTTCCTAAACTTTATAGTTTGGGCATTCTACCATCGTTTGATGCTATGAACATGTACATAAACTTGCAACTCTACCATATAAATGGATCGAAAAAATAAAAAAAATGTATATATTTATAATACTATTTTTTATTTTCTTAATTCCTTTTATGTCAAACTAAATATGAAATAGTGAGAACAAGTAAATTATAACACAAATAATCAACAAAAAACCCAACAAAATTAGACTAAAAACTAACTAAATGAACACTTAATAATACAACAGCAAACTTATTTTTTTACAATTGTAGATAGTAGTTTTGCGATGTATATACAGGGTGTACCAGAGCTAGCAGCAGAAACTGGCCGGTAGATTCCTGACTATGTTATGAGTCTAAAATGTTCAAGCAACCATGGCCTAACATTAATAGTTATGGAGATATGCAATATCAAGTTTGCTTTTTTAAATTTTTGCAAGGTTTTTATCATTTTATTCGATTTGTATTGAAGGGAATGAATTTTTCATAATTGATATAAGTTACTGTAATGATAGTTCTACTTTTTGCAAAAAAATAAGTAATAAATATTGAGAAAAAAAATGACCACTTAGAAAATGGGGTCAGTCACCACTTAGAAGAAATTTAATTTTATTTGATCCGCTCCATACAAAAAATACAAAATTTTTTTTTTGCCCAAACTATTAAGTTTAGGAAAAGTTTCATAGGACAACTATTGATAAAGTTAATGAGCTGTATCCATCCGCATAAAGAAAAAAGTAAAAAAAGAAAGTTGGTCCCTAAGTCCCTCAAATTACGGTTTCGACCCACTGTGCGCCGGCGGCCTGGCCGGCATATGATGCGGCCTGTATATGGGTGTTACTTAGCTATGCAACGTTGGGTGCTATATATAATATATACTACGCCTATGTTTTTTTGATTTATCGTGACTCGTAAATTTGAAATTATTTTGATAATTTGGCGTAAAAGCTGATTTAGCACGATGTTGCTCTATTGATTCATTATTAAATATAGTTGCGCTGAGAGTCAAACCCGCTGGATTTTTTCTATAAATATATATGTTACAAACAAAGTGTGAAATTTCGATAATGTATACATCAACTAGTATATGTACGGACTAACTGTGAGTTAATGTATACATTATCAATATTTACACTTTGTAACATATACACATTCTATAAATTCGTTACATTGCGTTGCGTTGTCATGAAAAAAATGCTGGTTTAATTCCTCTGATGGGACAGGGGCGAGAGACATTTATGATACCATTAAAATAATTTACTCCTAATGTTTCCAGCTCTCGCTTTTTGCTACCAGTAGGTAAACAGTGTTATTTGTCCTTGTATATTTATTGAATACAGACACCGCGATTATTGTTACGGATGAGCTGTCGATTGTGGGAACAAATTACACAATTCAAATCAGTGACGGCCGCATAACAATGTATTATTCATACGATGATGTAATATTTCGCTTTGATTTTCACACTTTTTTATTGGCGCCCTGTGCGTTTACATTCATACAACCCTAATTGCTCTTCTTTCGCGTTTCTCATCGCAAAAAAATAATTAATCTTGTTTGAAAAGGAGTAAGAAAAAATAAATTCTTGTACATTTTTAATTACATTTTTACACTGTTTCAACGTTCAACATTAAATTGGCGCTCGTTTATCACTCCGACATTTAAGGCCGTGTTTAAAACTCGTTTATTTACTTGCGCTTGCGCTAGGTACGATGTTAGGAGTGCCATCCCTGTGCGCTCTTAGTCATGGCAGAGTTGTTGTTTGGTAGCCCCCAACACACGCTCACAGCCCTCGCCAGCCCTCCGCGTCATACTCCCACGCTGGCGAGCCGCCAACGGGCGACAGCGGGAGAGAGAGGCTTTAAATATTCATCTGCCGAATTCAGCCGTTTCCCCGCGGTTCCGATCAAGCCCGGATTTTCACATTGCGCTTAGTGTCCTCATCAAAGAGAAGCTGGACTATATTTTTAATTATGTTAAACGAACTTTCCGAACCTTCTCGCTACGGTTCTGCTATCTTGAGGGGCCATGCCTAGTCGGAACAAAAAAATTGAAATATGTTTTTTTTCCGACTTGAAAAAGTCGGCTTTTTAATCACTAAACTTTATTTCACTTTTGAATGAAAAATTTTATTTCAACACAACAAATATTAATGAAGTTCCAAGTAAGTATTTTACTGCAGTGTAAATAACACTTCAAATGCATTTTTCTCAAAATCATGTATTCCAAATCGGTGACCAAAATATTTCGAAAAAATTCGATCGATTTTTTTTTCTAATTTTAAGAATATTTTCTACATTAGATAAAGTAGTCCTTGACGAAGGTTTTTTTAAGTATATATATTTTTTTAATTTATCAAAACGAGTATTTTTAATGCAGAATATTTTGAGTTTGTCAAATTTATTATTTAGTATTTATAGCATGAAATCATTTTCACTTTGAACATTGTCATTTTTTACCAAATCGATATTTTTCGAAAACAATCACTCATATATATAATATTATCTAATAATAACCCATTTCGTTATTTTTTATTTCTAAGGTTCCGAATCCGAACAGGAGTGGTCACCGCGAATCCGTTTTTTCAAAAGCTGCCTGGGACAATAGCTGTATTATAATTTAATAATATTTTTTATAACTTTTTTTAGTGATTCTTGAAATATATGTATTTAAATTTAATTAATATTGTCACGTGTCGTGGCTAGGGAAGGCTGAATGAAAGCACTGGAAATTAATTAGTGATTTATTAATTAATTTATTATTCAATGTACAAAGTCACTTAAATTAAACTTACGCTATTCTTTAATCTACACTATTTCGCACTACAATATTTAATTATGTCACCATATATACCACTTCGTCTATGAATACTTTATTATCTGGGTAACACGTATTTATCGCTAGTAGAATATTCAATTCTCACACATAGAAGTCGTTCTGATTTATTTCGCCACTTATTTATTTCTCTCGATTATTTCGCTTTATTTATTGCTTCGATTATCTCACGACTGGCCACACTGGCCGTCATGCCCGCAGCCGAGTTCGCGCTGAAGGAACTGTCAAAATACGACGACTCAACTTGTATCGTGGCTTAGTTCCATATTTATACTCAAATGCGAGTTTTTTCGTACTTTCTAAAGTATTCTAGTGTTTAGGAGAAGTTGTTCTCGGTTGTTCCAGGAATTTTCCCGAATTGTATAGATCACCCTATAGGCCGTTCTCGATTCTTCAATAATCTTGTAACATATTTCAAGGAATTACAAGGAAAAAGAAGACAGTGCGCAATTCCTTTTGCTTGCCATTCCGTGACAATATGATTAATAAATAATTTATGGTTTTATATGGTGGGGGTCTAGCAACTCCATTATTCAGCTATGTGGTTTGACTCCCCAATTTTTTTTTCTACTTTCTATTTTCCATTTTTAATTTTCGACATGTTTTTTCTTCTAATTTTACTTGTATGTTTGTTGTTGTTTTTTTTATTATTACATACATACATAGAAAACCTACATATACTAACAGATACCTAAATGCAAAATCTAATCACAGTCCGACTCAATTATCATCAGTCATAAATAACCTTGTTACACGCTCAAAACGATTGTCTGATAAAGAAAACATAAATAATGAATTAATTCAATTAAAAAATGCACTAATATCCAACGATTTTAATATAGCATCTATAAATAAAGCAATTAATCGAAATAAAATCATCAAAACTCCGGATTCGCCACCCACATACATATATTCGGAACTACCGACAAATTAAGCCGTCTCCCAAAGGCAAATAATATTAAAACTATTTTTAGAACCAAAAATAAAATATCGTCTTTATTACGAACCCCCAAAGACAAAATTGCTTTGGAATCATCGCGGGTAGCTGAACATAAAGTAGATATATATTATGACGTGAGGTTCTGATGCTTCCATCAGAACTCCTCGTTACCACCAGTTTTGCTCAGTCGGCTAAGAATGGGACTCACCTTACTTCTACATTTCAAACTCAAGGTATTACTGGTGTCGTGTACGCTGCACTTCAGCTGTCTCTCATTTTAACATATTTAAAGTTGCAACAGTTCAATGACAAGGGTTATACAACGAAACATTCTTTAGTTAACATGTGAATTTATTCAAATAAATTTTAGTCAGAAATTAATAGTGCCACAGAAGGTGACAATTTTCCATGAAGTAATTTTGTGAATTTTGCACATCGAAATCTTTTCTGTACATAAATAGAGTTGAATAATTTAATTTACCGCGCCTCGACATCAGCGCTAGCGGCCGCATCAAACAAGGATGGAAAAGACAGTCGAAACTAAATACTTTTATACTACTAGCGGTGACGCAGCGCTGGTGTCGGTAACGCTGGCAATCACATTCTGTAGATTCAATTTACATCAGGTCAAAATTTCTATATCAGATTCAAAAACAATGAAGCTACAATAGGCTGTGCGAATACATTCGCTTGGTGACATTGATTTCAGATAACATGTCACAATTTCTGGCACAAACACCGCCTCCGCACGTAGTTAGCAATGTTCTTTTAAAAACGGCACGACCTGATGCACTTGTTCTATTATTTACGGAGCCAGATAACACCCAGCTCGCTCCAGGCGTGACGTGAAGTTGATGATTAAAAAGAATTGGAATACCAGGCATGGCGTGGTCTTCATTTTACTGGCCTTGCATCTGAAGCAGGATTGCTCCCTTATGGGTCCAGAGAACAACCCCGCCCCGAGGCTTTGGTCTGCCGATGCAGATGACTTCCGGAACATCATCTCTGCAACTGCCCCCCAGGCGTTGCAAGGGATGCACCTTTCACTCCACGCTGCGTCACCTGGCCATGGCGCGAAACGCTGGCGTGGAAGGACCCTCTGTAAGAAAGACATTATTAAACAAACAATCATGTAATTTCACAAGTTATCTTTACGCCACTTCAAATTGCGTCTCTCGGAATAAGCTTACCTCTTAACACGAGGGTTCACAGAAAGGCTCACATCTTGCGTGCCGAAGTGTCAGATTTCGAATGCGCCATTTTGTAATATCGTCCCCGACGTTCGCGACCGCCGTGAAACTATCTGCAGTAGACCAAAGACATTTATTTTTTCCCATAGAGTATTCGCGGTACCTACGCGGATTGAAATCAATGTTTGGTGCAGATATTTGGTGCGGGGATCGATAAATTCATTACTTTTAGATGTTTCGCGAAGAGGTGTGACGAACAGAGGTTGCTACGTCACATACCTCCTCCCGCAATTAATTTTGACGGTCAGCATGAACGGAAAAATTTATTCAACAACTATCTCTGTTAGGAACCATGAGATCACGCAACTTGAAGTAACATTAACAAATACATCTCTTACATCTTCATTTAACCACATGACACTTGATACAACATTTCCCATATTAAATTTGACAAATAGTAAGTTTACTCGCTTATACCCCAGTATCAGACAGAATCACAAGTGTGTTCTCTTAAATTCTTTTAAAGAAATATCTTTTATAAACCACTTCTCATTAAAGATCATTAAAACATTCTTTATACAATAGTTAAATTACAACACATAAATAGTTATTTCATTCCAAGCATACGAGCGATCACTGCGGATTCAACGTATCGTATGTTTGGAAGAAACACTGGAACAATCTTACTTGAGTGTCTGCCGTGCCCTGCACCAACAGCAACTTTAATCATAATTACAAGCTTATTAATACAATTAATATTTCAACAGAACCACACAGTGGTTCACAGATGCGGGAGGATGTGTACGTGCGGAGATTTCGAACTGCAACAAAATTATCAAAACAAATTACATAATCATTTTATAACTCGGTTAACATTAACATCACTTTACCCGAAGCATATCTAAGCCTCACTAAAACAGAACGGCATGCTATACCACATTCCACACTGACGACACACAGTTCCACACACACGATCTTTACCCATCCAACCGCTGTCGGAATACAATATAAGCGCAAGATTCAGCCATGCGCGCATTGATGCTGCACAATTCCAGCCGCACGATCTGCCTCGTCAGAAAACATTCCACGGACATCGTTTGAAGAAATCATCCTATTGGTTGTCGCGTTCCTTATATCTTGAACCGACAAACAATAACAATACACGGTGTCCTCAACAACCAAAAGCTATACTGCATGCCCTTCCCAAGAACAAGCCGCACCGTAGCCACACAATGGATCTGGACGCTGATCGTCCGATTCATGTTACCACAATATCTTCACTCACTACGTATACCGCGCCACTTCGTTTAGCATTATACACCTAACCATTTCCAATTTGTTTACGGCATCTACTCCCTGCTGTACACGACATTTACATATCGTATGTGCGAGATCTGCTTTTCCTCACACACACTGAAACAAAATCTTACTCGACTACTATAATTATCTACCGCATACTATCTCCCTCAACAAAAGATGACTTGACACTCTCTCCGAAGCTGACTGTGCACGACTACCTAACAAATACTATTTCTCATAAAATTGACTTTTCTTAAAGCCTTGTATCAAAACTAAAACTAAACAGACCAATTCTTAAACCTTATGAAATTGCAATCTTAATCTACTTGGCACGCTTAACTTTTCATTATACTTATTCATTAACATATCTCATCATTATAAGAAGCCACCTCACTATAGATTTTCTCACTAACAAAATCATTTAACTGACACAACCTCCCATACGCTGAACCATAACATTTAAAACTTAACATTAGCAAGTTGTCTAGTCCGTTAAGCTAGAAGAACCTCTTTCAGAATGAAGATGGACCCATCACCTTTCATACAAAAAGAATTTCCCTCAATTTTTCATCCCCATACAAAAGAAGGCAACGCTCATCCTTGAATGAGACTTCCAACAATCTGGAGGTAGACCCTATACGAGCAGGCTGGAAAAAGTCTCCCACTGACCTTCACTTCTGTATAGAAATAAATAAAACTTGTTCCATATTCTCATCGTTGGATATACACCATTCATATGCGTGAACATATTACCGAACAGCCTAAGTGCTCTAATCCCCAACCGGACCTTATCTCAGTCTCGTGAACTACGGTTACTGAACCATATGTGAGTTTAACATTGATGGCTTAGACTCTTAAGCTGCTAACACATAGCCGTGTCTCTGGTGGTTTCGCGCCCACCTTAACACTTGCACTTACAGTGAAAGACTTTCTGAGGTCAATGTTTAACCTAGTTTTCACGCATTCAATATCGATGCTCACTATATAAGCAACGCCACTATTTCGGTCCGATCTTAAATGATACGCATACATGACAGGGCAAATACATCCAACAACTCGTTCATCGCTTTTCACCCACAACAAACCCAAACATAGGAGAACGTCGTACTCCTGAACCAACTGAACTTAGTGCGGGTGAAAGCATGGACCCGACAGATTAATTTCTTTAGACTCGCATAATCGACCCAAAACGAGTGTTGTTATCTAATCTATTATAACAAAAATTACTTACATCATCACTCGCTAACTATAACTATGCTCCTTATAACTCCTCTCATACACTGAAATGTGTCGCATGTGGATGGTGCCTCATCCCGACTACCATGCTTTTCATCATACATCCTTATTATCTGCTCCCTACCATTTCACTGTATCATCGCCTGCATGAAAGCTTGAACTAATATTTCTTTTTCTTAAAAAAAAAAACGAAATTCAAACTTCTACAAACCTAAAGAAAATTTTAGTTCAATATTCTGAATGATTGAGTACCGCTGGTACCCCTTGCACAAATAAAACAAATTCAAATAAATATTCTTTTTCCGGAATTTATGTCAATTTGCTCTAATTATTCAAACAATTAAACTACAATTTATTGAGAACATTAGACTCCTCTGGCCACATTTGCCCATGAAGTCTGCTATACAATAAGCAGAACAAACCAAATTTACAAGAATTTCTCAAGTTGTTCTATCCAGGAACAAAATTATTTTAAGCTTTTCTCATCTATTTGTATATAAAATAACTAATCCTCTCATACACGCTAAGATGAAAGAAAAGCTCATCTAACTTATCCCTGGATCTAACCTCTGCATACAGGTCAATGTTGGTTTCGTTCAAAATCTCCATTAAGTGAACAGAATTTTAATACTAGTATACAAGATAAAACACTTTATTAGATTGCTTCAGATATCAATATATCAAACATTAGACTTTTGATCCATTAAAGTTAAAACATGTTCATTGATCTTGGCAAGGACCTTTGGCATACTACATACCTTTGGCATACATAGGCGGCCCTCGTAGCGCTGTGGGTATGACACTGGCTTCCCAAACCGAGGGTTCCGGGTTCGATTCCTGGTAAGGTCACAATTTAATCTATGTGATTTTCTCAAGTCTGGGTGTTTTGTGGTGTATTTCGCTTCTGTAATTGGGCCTCCAGGCCTGTTGAAGCGTAAAAAAAAAAAAAAAAGGCATTAAGTACGTAAAGGTAATAGATTATTAGTGGATGGAGCTGATGTCTTTCAACATAGTACTACTAATTGAATATTAATGTCTCCGAACAGTATCTAACTAAAAAAAATGTATTTCACCTTTTATAGTGGCCCTATTTTAATTTGAATGAAGTATGAGAGTAAAACAATATTTCACAGTTCGCGCTATGTCAAAGTGTTCAACCCCATACACCGCACATTAATTCACTAGGCAATTTATAGGCCATTTCGCACACAAATTTAGTATGGAAATAAATATAGCAACATTGGTATCTACGAATTTTTCCTTTCACATTATTATTAGATATTCGTATTTGTCTAACGGGACAATTAACCGAACACAAACGACTCATATATAGATAATACAATACACGCTCCTTCTCCACGTCACGTGTCTCCTTATCCTATTTGTAAGGGAACACCACGTGACAGAAAGAGCAAGCATGCACTTCTTAGCTCTACAATTCATTATAAAAGGTCATCATGGTTACCACCGCTCAGCTCGTCTTCCGACTCTTCTCAAAGACAACATCAAGTGGAAATAACCTGACCACCATACAGCTTATTCCTCCATCAATAGATTCTTATCTTCTTTATTTTACATAGGGATGTATTAACCCATATAACATTTTAGCAATTGGCAACATTGTACCAAAAACTTGATATCTGGTATCGCTCATGTCCCTCAAAGCAGGCGTCATCACCTAAATTGATCAATGCGACACAGCCGGTAGCAGATATCATTATAGAACAAAAGACAAAGAACCAAATGCCCAAGTATTTCATTTGTACCTTTTCACAATACGCCTGCCTTCCGTAAGAGCATTGAACATTTCTAATATCAACAAAACCAGACGGATTTAGCGCCATCTGTACCCCGTTATCTTCTATGTTATCAAAATTCTATGTTATCAAAATATCAGATTTGTTCAAATCTTTGCTAATTTTCTAACATTCTCAATCGATTATAATTTTAAATCCATGATTAATACTTTTTCTTCTTGCAATTAATTTACCAAATTCAAATTCACATCATACGGTACATAAATTCTTTTATTATACGTCACGTTATGACATAATTATAACCCTATTCATTCTATTTACTTCTTACTCATGAATATAATTATTTCACACATCATTGTCCCACCAGACCATTCGAATGAATCCTCTCTCTTGTACCATTTATTCACCATATTAGTCTTCTCTTAACAAGTACCGATATTGAAAAAAAAAGAATCTCTTTCTACTATATTATTAAACTACAAAACAATATTCCTTTAATATCTAACTTATCAAAGAAAATTCTAATTTTTGCATACTGGCTGTCTGGTTCGTCCGAAATAAATATTTTTAACGTGAATTAACATTTACTCTTGCACGAATCTATATAAAATTCAAATACCATGTCACTTCCTGTTGCCTGAAGTACTCAATCATACTGCACCATCCTGAAACCGTCTGCAATAGCCTTGCCTCGAACACCAGCATTGTCTGATAATGCCTGCATATCTTCCTTTGTTCTCACTGATATTTACCATAAAAATCTTTTAATGCCGAGCCATTGCAAGAATTTTTTCAATACATTTGCCTACCAGGATTAAGTAACTTAATTCTCATCAAAATGTAAATAAACTACATGTCCTTTATCAGGTTCAATTTGGTGTGCTAATCACTATTACAATGGACCTCATTAAATCAATCTCTATAATTTACCAAACTAAAATTACTAACAGATTGGATCAAAAAAAATATATTTCTATTTAAATCTAATTTCACTAATAATCTTTTAAAGTTAAATAATCTTTTCATCAAACTAATTAATTGCATTCTGCAAAACAAGAAATTTAATTTTTTACAAAATTTCAGAAGTCCAAAAATAATCTTCTACCCACATTCCATGTCATTTATTGTCACAATTAATTTTCAGGATTACCGTGATCCTATACAACAGACACCACATCTTATTGTAGTCGCGTGGATAATTAAATGATTTGCCCATAACAATAATCACTGAAAGAAACATTTTTGTTACCATTTAAGAACATTATGATTGCATAAAATTTTTAGTTCAATTTTTAAATTTTAATGCAACAATTATGCAAATTTGTATTGTTATCAATAATTATTCTTCTCATACAAAATTTTCACTTTAAAATATGAATTTAATTTCAAGTTTTACATTTACTTATAAGATGATTACTTTCACCCGAATCACTATATTTGAGAAGAAATTTATCAACAAATTAACATTTTTACATTCTTCCTTTTGGTCATAACATTTACTTTAAAGGAGATTAAAACAATTTACATCAATGAATAACTGAAACAAAAATACTTAGCTTTTTTTTTTTTTTAAACGGAGACTCGAGGCAACGATTCTCTACACCATTCTCAGCAGGCTCGCTAGACCGCTATCCCATCTGTCGAGTTCGAATCTCGTCACGTACACATTCTCTCCCCTGTAACAGACTTATATAAAAAAAATCATTACAACAATTCGATTCGAAATTTGGCACTTCTTCATATCCCCATTTTCAGTGAAGTGTTGCAAATACAATAGACGCCACTGGTTTTACACTTTACATTATAATTCAAACTGAACAGGGACACTAAGAAAAACCAGAAATATGTTCCCCGTTCACTGACTCTCAAAAAAAAATATTACACCTGGCCGAAGTGAAATCGACGTACACGCCACCAGAAAGATCAATTAAATTTACAGGGTGCCAATTTACCTGATGCCACAAAAATATCAGTCACGCCTCAGCGTTACCGACAGCCACTTAGTTGGGCGCCAATCTATGACGTGAGGTTCTGATGCTTCCATCAGAACTCCTCGTCACCACCAGTTTTGCTCAGTCGGAGAAGAATGGGACTCACCTTACTTCTACATTTCAAACTCAGGGTATTTCTGGTGTCGTGTACGCTGCACTTCAGCTGTCTCTCATTTTAACATATTAAAAGTTGCAACAGTTCAATGACAAGGGTTATACAACGAAACATTCTTTAGTTAACATGTGAATTTATTCAAATAAATTTAATCAAAAATTAATGGTGCTACAGAAGGTGACAATTTTCCATAAAATATTTTTGTGAATTTTGCACATCGAAATCTTTTTTTGTACAATAAATAGAGTTGAATAATTTAATTTACCAGGCCTCGACATCATCGCTAGCGGCCGCATTAAACAAGGATGGAAAAGACAATCGAAACTAAATTTTTTTATACTACTAACGGTGACGGCAGCGCTGGTGTCGGAAACGCCGGCAATCACATTCTGTAGATTCAATTAACATCAGGTCAAAATTTCTAAATCAGATTCAAAAAACAATGAAGCTACAATAGGCGCTTGGTGACATTGATTTCAGATAACATGTCACAAATTCTGGCACAAACACCGCTTCCGCATGTAGTTAGCAATGTTCTTTTAAAAACGGCACGACCTGATGCACTCGTTCTATTCAGTTTTCGGAGCCAGATAAACTCCCAGCTCGCTCCAGGCGTGACGTGAAGTTGATGATTAAAAAATTTGGAATACCAGGCATGTCGTGGTCTTCATTTTACTGGCCTTGCATCTGAAGCAGGATTGCTCCCTTATGGGTCCAGAGAACAACCCCGCCCCGAGGCTTTGGTCTGCCGATGCAGATGACTTCCGGAACATCATCTCTGCAGACGCCCCCCAGGCGTTGTAAGGATGCATCTTCCAGTCAACGACGCGTCATCTTGCCATGGCGCGAAACGCTGGCGTGGAAGGACCTTATGTACGAAAGACATTATTAAACAAACAATCATGTAATTTCACAAGTTATCTTTATGTCACTTCAAATTGCGTCTCTCGGAATGAGCCTACAGAAAGGCTCACATCTTGCGTGCGGAAGTGTCAGATTTCGACTGCGCCATTTTGAAATATCGTCTCCGACGTTCGCGACTGCCGTGAAATTATCTGCAGTAGACCAAAGACATTTATTTTTTCCCATAGAGTATTCGCGGTACCTACGCGGATTGAAATCAATGTTTGGTGCAGATATTTGGTGCGGGGATCGATAAATTCATTACTTTTAGATGTTTCGCGAGGAGGTGTGACGAACAGAGGTTGCTACGTCACAATATATATTATTATATATACCCGACTAGAGGCGGGACAAGCTGATGCAGGAGATGTTCCGGACATCAACTGCATCGGGGCCTGATGCATCGGTACGAGATTGTTCCCCGGACCCAAGGGGGAGCTGTCCTGTCTGGATGTTTTCTTCCCATCCCCCTATTACCTTCCCGAATTCCGAGCAACGTCGGGCATGGACCATCAGTAATTAATATAAAAATATGAATAAAAAGAAAATACTTTGTATAAAACCACTATTTATTGAATAATCAACATGTTTCGGGGCCAATGGTCCCTTCATCAGGATAAAACGTATACTAAAAATTAAAATCGAAATATAGTTATTTACAAAAATCGGTCATAGGCCCCGGAATATGTTGATTATTCAATAAATATACTTACAGTGGAGCGGATGTTCGCATTGCTTTTTATTTGCGTACGTGTTGTATTTATTTACTTACTAATGTCACTAAGGAGAGATTGACAACATTTTACGTTGACAAAGATTTACAAAATAAAAAACTAATAATATAAATTTCCAAAATCATTTCGGAAATTATATGGCACGTGAAAAATCTATTGAGATGAAATATCTATTGAGAGAAAGGAGAATTTGAGTTATATTTTTGAGAGTCTGACTTTCTCTTCCATATTTAAAAAACTTGATGTTAAAATACATAACAATATAACGTGTAATGTACAATAGTATTATCGTACTTGTGCTTATTATTCAAAGAAGTACAAAAATATGCTTATTATTAAAGCAAGAAAATATATACCATATTTATGTAATAGATAGTTTTGCTATCGTTAGTGTAGATTAATCATTACCTACATGTGATGGAGTAAATGCATATTATTTTGGCCGTTTCTTGTTTCACTTATAGTGTATGAAATCTAATGACAGATTTTCAAATACTCGAGAATCAAGAATCCAAGAATCGATCATATTATTTAGATTGAACTCGGATAAACTCTTCAAAGCGCGACTTCTGAATAAAACGAAAGATGCGATACGAGATAACTATCTGGAACTATATGAAAAGTTTCAATCTACTAGGTATACAATCTTATTTCTATCCGGAGTGCAACTCTCTTTTTTATGACAAATATATACGCATTTCTATTACGTGAATGCTTAGAAAATTTCCCCTTTTAATATATATTATACTAAGTTGAGTGCTGTTGTACTATGAAAAATTTGATTTCGGGACAAGGTGAAACTGCCAAGCACTTGGTCTTGATTCAAATAAAATACCTTCGTGAAAAAAAGAAAGATTGTGTGTTGTCTCCCTGAATTGAAAATAAGTGAAAAAAAGAAAGATTGTGTATTTGATTGCGTAGACAGTAGGGTTGATAGTGCTGGAATGAATGTTTTGTCTGTCTGCCAACTTTTTATAATTGTTCAAATTTTGATCAGTAAGCGCGCAATGGTGAGAGTCGTTGCTTCGTAATGCACCCCGCGAGCGGTAGGGGGTTTCAAAATACATTTTTATACTTTTTGATTTCCGTTCGCCAACAAACATAATTCCCCTTCACTAAACTAAATATTCCTTCTTCGTCATCAACATGCCACAAAGATATTCTCTATGAATTATTCAAATTATCCTTGTTTTGGGTTGTGTATTCAACGACTCGGATCACAACGCTGCCAACAGTGATTGTATATTTACTCTCGCTTGCTGAGAATTATTTTCAAGTGCTGTTGAAACAATTTTCTCATAAATATTTATTTATTCTATTAATGGTGTAATAAGATTACAACGACATGTATGTGAATTTATTTTAATTGAAATAATTTGCGACCGACATAATATTAATTGAATTCTTAAGTAGATGATAGGTACTAATTTTAAATTTGGAAAATGTTGGGTCATGATTTTTTCTGCTCGTAGTCTTTCAGGAAATCAACGAATTACTTAGGTGACTACTTTTTAAAATTGTACTAATGCTTACACATATTGTTTATTTTGTTTGTATGCTTATCTCAGGCTACCGGCGGAAGGCGATATCCGAAATGGTTTTCTAGGGATATTGTTAGGGATATACGAACTAAATATTTCTATCATAAAAACTGGAAAGCCTTTGGCCGTCACAGTGATTATGAAATGTTTGGACGTTACAGATTTATCGTAAGACGTAGCATTCGATTGGCACACCGGTAGTTCATATCCAGGATGGAAAACAATATTCTTCAAGATCCTAATACGTTCTGGGCCTATATAAAATACCAAAAAGCGGATGGTGGGAATATTAATTCCATGACATGGGTCGAAAAAATGGTACGGGGTGCAGATATTGCCGAGGCGTTTGCAGGTCATTTTAAAACAGTCTATACTAATGAACCTCCGCTTCTCGATGTTAATATTTTTAAAAAATCTTCTCCGATCCGTGCACAATCTATTGATGTTCAATATATCAATGAAAAGGATGTGGCCGACACTATTAAAAATCTAAGTAATATCCATTCTCTTGGGCAAGATCTCATTCCAACATTCTTCTTAAAAGGCTGTGTGGAACTGATTAAAAAACCACTATGTTTTTTGTATAATCTTTCTGTAAATCCAGGGGTCTTCTCGGAAACATGGAAGACGCCAAAAGTTACTCCCATACATAAGAGTGGTTCTAAGTCATCCGTGTAAAATTATAGATCTGTCTCTCTGCCCCAGCTAAGGTATTTGAAATCATAATAAGTAGAACCGTCAGTTCCCGAGTAGAGCCGTTTATAATTGATGAACAACATGGATTCAGGAAAGGCCGCTCGGTTGAGATAAATCTGGACGCGGGACATCAGGTAGACTGTTCATATAATGATTTCGCCAAAGCCTTTGATACAGTCAACCATGATGTCTTATTGAAAAGGTTGTATAAGATTGGTTTCTCGGATGGTATGCTAAAATGAATGGCGAGCTACCTCCAAAATAGGAACCAATACGTCTCATACGGCCTATTCGCGTCAGAGTGCTTCTTTACCTTCTCGAGTGTCCCACAAGGATCTAACCTGAGTCCATTGTTGTTTTCGATTTTTATCAATAATATAAAAAATATAATTTTAAACTCGCGCTTTCAGTTATTTAGGGATGACTTAAAGCTTTTCTTAAAGGTGTCAACTTTGGACGATTTTAATCTTCTTCAAGCAGATATATCAAATATATGTGAATGGGGAAGACGAAATAAACTCTTGTTTAATGTTTCCAAGTGTTCGGTTACATCCTTCACTAGGGCCCAAAATACTCTATTTTTTCGCTACAAAATGAACGACCAAAATCTGACAAGAAAATCGAATGTTAAAGATCTAGATGTTAGATTTGTAAGCAACCTAACATTTCACGATCACATAGAGACGATCAGTGGTAATGCTTTGAGAATGTTAGGATTTGTTCTGCGTACTGCCAGGGTTTTCAAGAATACCCGCGTACTGAGAACTCTTTACAACTCCTTGGTACGAAGTAGACTCGAGAGTGGTTCGATGATCTGGGGGCCACATGAGGGCAAGTACTCTCTTATGGTGGAGAAAGTCCAAAAGAGATATCTCTACATGAGAGAGTACTGGCTCTATCCTTGGCTTTACCCAACCGAGTTTCTCCAGGGTATGCTTGGCTACAATAGTCTAGAGCAGCCATACTCAACCTGCGGCCCGCGGGCCACATGCGGCCCGCCAAACTTTTATGTGCGGCCCGAAGCACATTTAATATCAGGAACGTGATTAAAAAAATCTGTCATTGTTAGTTTTGAATATCTTAAAATATGCGCGAACAAAAAGACTAACTACGGTCATTTTAAAACCGGCGATTTCTATGGTTTAAGAACGAATTTGTTTCAACCATAGATAGTTTCAACCACAGAGTGTAAGTTTTGTGTTTGTCATGTAATTTTTTAATCATTTTTTAGTGATCCTCGTATTACACATTCATTCATTACTGTCAGTAAAATCTCGTGTTCCGGTGTGTAGATTTCTTTTTTGAAATCTATAAATATTATTCCTACTTTTTTGTATCATTCAAATAATCCATACAATATTTTGAGTATACCCAAATCTTTATACACACTGGTATTGCATTATTAATACTCGTGCCTTTACGGTTTCCCGCCACAATGTGGTCTATGCAACTCTGGACCCTTTTTCGTTTTATAATATCGTCCTCCGTTACGTCTGTAATAAGGTATTAGAATCCGTACTCACAAATCATATTTTCGTACGCGTATTGTTTTTGTTAAGACGCTATACAAAAATAAACGCTTGGATATATGTTTTCATTATTGTATTTTGAGTATACAGATATTATGAAAATAAATTCATGTAAGAAGACAAGCGATGAGTATTATTATCGTTCTGTTATAGTTAAAAAAAATATCTGTTAATTAATTAAGTGGCGGTGGCCTAATCTTGAATCAGTAAATACTGTTTTTTCCGTCATATCGGTATAATGATGCGGCCCGCGTAACTTAGCAAACATGTGTATGTGGCCCGAAGAAAAAAAAGGTTGAGTACCGCTGGTCTAGAGAATAGAAGGAATGTGTATTTGATTACACATTTTTATCGATTGTTGCGCGGTATGATCGATAATCCTGAAATTATGCAGAGCATTGGTTTGTATGTTCCTGATAATTACATTAGACATCGTCAGCATAGATTGTTTCACATTCCAATATACAGGACCAACCTGCCGATGGTTATGCCTGTTGGAAGAGCCACAGCTATGCTGAACAAAATCGCTTTGGGTATTGATATATTCCATGTGTCTGAGGGGGTTTTCCGAAGCGGGATTCTCCTGCACCTTTGACCAGATTTTATATTATTTTTAATTTATTAAATATTGTTGTTTTGATATATATATACTTCCATAATATGTATGCCTTGGATACTTAGTTTGTAATGTACATATTATTAAATAAATTGAATTGAATGCCATGACATATTGTAACGTAAAAAAATGTTAGTACCGTAGTATCGCGACATGTCTTTGAATACTACACAACACTAAGAGTGTCCCATCCCTAGTGACGGGAGCCTATAAAAACACTCGCGCAGGAAAGATCGGTCTCTTCTGCATATAACAATTCTCTAAGTTACTACAGCCGAGGGTTCGGGAAGCGGAGCGTCTAGTTCTACCCGATAATAATCACTATTGTGCACGTCCATTCTAGAGATCAGCAGACCATAAGGTACATTACTAATTTTTGTATTATATTTTCATTTGCAGAACCCTCCTCAGATTCCACTAGATTCATTTAGAAAATATGTAGATTGTCCGGTTTCGCGATCTAGAAACTACTGTATAATCTTGATGGTGTGCATTCCATCAACATGTTTAAATTTAATTAAAAATTTGCAAGAATGTCTTGCAACGTTATTGATATCCACTAAATTAAGGAGGCATCTCCGAACCATTTTCGTCAATAATAAATAATTGTCATCAGCAAATCCTTAACTTTCTAAGAAATGGAATGCCAAGCTTCTGATCTTAAATACTAAATTTTACAACGGCGCAAATCTATCGCTCGATGGTCGGATAGCCAGGACAAGAACGAAGGAGAAACGCGAGGATTGACGCCACGAGACTGGAATTGCGCCGACAATTCCCAGGGACCTTCAAGCTGATCACCAACAGGATGGCGTTGCTTTCACATCGGAACGCGTCACAGGATCTTCACACTTCGACAAACATTAATTCAAACGTCGAGATTTAAAGCTAATATGTTATTGGAAATTGTATTGATAGAAAATAGGTTCAGAGAGTAGGTAGCGGCCGACTACATAAAATAAATGTTTAATATCTCGTTCTAAATAAAGACAAATCAACAATATGAAACAAATTGTTGGATATTGGCAAACCAAATTAAAGTAGGTATCGAAAGAGGTACTTATGCAATTGTGTGTCACTCTCCGAATGCTAGTAAAAGTGATTTTTAGCGTATTTTCAAAAGTTCGGAAAATATTCAATATAAAAATACAAATGTAATAGTAGGAGATTTTAATATAAATATAACGGATACTGACAACACATACGTAAAACGACTCCAAACTATAAAAAAGATTCAGGTATGAAACAATTAGTCAATGACTACATGAGAGTGACAAAAACATCCCAAACATTGATTGTTAGATAACCTAAAAATTACTGATCGAAACATAATTCAAATTACAATAGTAAAAAATGAAAAACGTCAAAATAGCAATCAAACGGTAAAATACAGAAATGTAAAAAAATAAGACAAAAAAAAGTTCATCCAGCAAAAGAAGCGGATTGGAAAGCAATCAATAAATTGGACTATAATATTAAGGCTAAAAAAATGGTCGACATGTATAAAAATATAATAAAAGTTGCAATACCAGAACAAACAATACAATTAACTAGAAATAATAACAAATGGTACTCACAAAATCTACGAATAATGGAATGTGAAAGAGATAAATATTATAAAATAGTCAAATTAACTAACTGCATGGAAAACTGGAGTAAGTACAAGAAAACAAGAAATAAATAAAGTAGGAACTATAGATTAGATACAATGAATACATTAAAAACAAAATTAAAGAAAATAAACATGTGACACAAAAAATGTGGAAAACAATAAAAGGATTAATTGAAGATGTTAAGGTAACTGATATAAATAACATAGTATTTCCAACTAACATAAAAGAAAATAGCACACCTGATAACTTCAACAAATTTTTCATTTAAAGTATAGTAAAAATCAACAAGTCAATACCGAATGTAACAGAGATACCTGAGAATAATAATAGAGAAGAATTAAATTTTCAAAAAATTACTGGAACAGATCTAACAAATACTATAAATAAAATAAGATCAAAAAGAAGTAGCGATGGTATAACCGTATATACAAAAAAGGACTCTCTACCAGTAACAGAAGAAACGTGTTTAAGTATAATAAATAAACAGTGTAATTCGAGCTACCGACGGGAACGGTTGACTTTGATCGGTGACTGTGTACAGTGTGAGTGAAGCCTGGCCTAACACATCATGGTCGGGACCATTGAGAATATAATTGAAAATATCAAAAGTGATTTAAACAAAATATCTTCCCAAAAAGATAGTAAAATAAAAATAATAATTGAACAAAATCTCAAAGTTTTAGAAGAACAAATTAACATAGAAAAAAAATGAACCGTAAAAACACAATAAACTAACAAGAAAAAAATACTGGAAGGATTTATTAGTAAAGAAAAAACATCATATGCCGAAATCGTATCTACTTGCAGCACTAAACCATTTGCGTCCAGGCCTAATCAGGAGACTTCTTATCCATTACTGGTAAAATCCAATAATAAAAATGTAAACTCGGATAAACTTAATAATGTAATTAAAACAAAAATCAATGTAGCAAAGCTTGGAATAGGGATAAGTGGAATGAGAAAAACGAAAAAAGGAGAAATTTTAATAAACTGCCAAAAAAAGGAACACATACATATATTAAAAAATGAAGTTTATAAATTGAATACTGACGGAATAAACGCTCTGGAAATTGAAAAACACATACAACAATGCAAAAATAAACTGCACAGAAAAAACCCCCAAATGACGGCAAATATCTTTAACAATTTCTTCGCCAACGTCGGAAAAAACTTAGCAAATAAGATTACTATAAGTATCAAACACGATGTAAGTATCAAAACAACGACGATATGATATCTTACTCAACATACACAGGAAATAAAATAGAAAGTTTCCAACCAACTACAACCAAAGAAATAGAACTGATTATAACAAGTTTAAAGGAAGGTTTAGCGCCAGGATACGACAAATATACAGCCAAAACTATAAGGTTTATAAGAGAACAAATATCAAAACCTCTTTTACATATAATAAATCTAAGTTTAGAAACCGGAATATTTCCATCAAACTACAAACGAGCTATTATTACACCCATATACAAGTCAGAAAATCCTGAGGAAATTACAAATTATAGACCTATTTCGCTTATTTCAAACTTAACACAAACTTAAAACAAAGGTACACAAGACGCGGTTGGCAGACTATCTACCATTATCCTAGAATCTCTAGATACATCTCAGAAATGGTTTGGCGAATAGACAAAAAAGATCGCGATATAACGAATCCGCACTCGCCGGGGTCACGATGAACGGGGGTTTACTGTACAAAAGAGTATCAATTATGCAACTTATCAAAGAAAACGATCAGGCAAATTTCGAAAAAAACACAACACCAAGTTAAGAGACAAAAATCCCAAAATGCAATACAAAAAAATATCAACAAGGTTTCATATACTCACGCATGAAATTTTTTAACGACCTTCCAATCGAAATAAAAAAGATACAGGATACAGAGCAATTGAAGAGCAAATTGAAAGAACATCTCTATGAACTGAACTAGACACCATTACCTTCAAAGTCAAAGACGCTCACTCTACTACTTATCCAGGATATATATATATATAATATTATATATATATATACATAATACATCCTAAATATATATAAATATTACATAAAATAATTATATTATATTTGTATATATTTAGAATTCAAGGAATTATATATAGAAATTCAAAGTTTCTTGTCCGAGCACAAGAGCAATGCTCTTAAGTGGAGAGGAACTATTAATAACACAGTTGTGTAATAAAAATTATTGTACAATAAAAAATTTAAAAATGAATCATTAGTTAGCGGTAGATTTCCATCAACATGGAAAACATCAACGGTAATAACAATTCCAAAAATAAATACAAAGCAGTGTGAAGAATTCTGGCCAATAAATACTCTGCCCAAATATGGACAAATACTTGAAGTAATAATAAAGGAAAAGATTGTAAAATACATTGAAAAACATAGTATATATACTATGCGAGGAACAATCGGGATTCCGAGAAGCAAACTCATGTGAATCGGCAATAAACGTAGTAATCGAAGAATGGAAAGCGGTAATAGAAAATAATAATTTCACAATAGCCATTTTCTTAAGACTTTAAAAGAGCTTTTGAGGCAATAGATAGACATAGATTAGTAGATAAATTACAAAAAAATAGGATTTTCGAATAAAGCCAAGAACTGCATAGCAGAATATATAAAAGACCGAAAACAACAAACTAAAGTAAACTATAAATACTCATAATGTATAGAAAACAATCTAGGAGTGCCACAAGGATCTGTATTAGGCCCTATATTGTTTATTAAATATATAAATGATTTGTGCAAGATATTAAAAAAATGTAAAGTCAGGCTGTTTGCCGACGATACTTTAATATACATATCTGGAGAAAACTTGGAAGAATTAGTAAGAATGTTAAATGAAGAATTAATTAATATATCGAATTGGCCTAAAATGAACAAATTAAAATTAAATGCAAAAAAAACAAAAGGTATGTTAATAGGAAATAAAAGGAATAATGATGAGATAAAGATAGAGACTCATGAAGAAGAAATAGAAATAGTGGATACAATAAAATATTTGGGGATATTTATAGATTCATTTAAAAAACATGCTGAATACATAACAAAAAAAAATTGCAAAGAAAGTATCATTCTTAGGAAGAATAAGACCAAAATTAACTAAAGAAATAGCGATAACAATATATAAATCAATAATTGCTTCTCATTTTCAATATTGCCCCACTATTTTGTACCTATGTAATGAAGTGGATATTAAAAAAAATACAAATTCTACAGAATAGAGCAATGAGGATAATTCTACAGAGAAATAGATATTCCAAAATTAAAAAGATGCTCTCAGATTTAAATTGGATTAATATAAAACAAGGATTAAAATTAAATACAATGATATTCATTCATAAAATATGAAACGACAAAATGCCAAAAAAAAGAGATGCATCGACATAATACAAGAAATGCAAACAAAATAAGTAAATAAGTATTCCAAATAGAAAAAAGACAAACACACAAAACTGTATTAATTACAATGGAATAAATGAGTATAATAGCACAGAATAGTAAACATACTGTATTATGTCTTCATACAAACAGCCGAAACGACGCCCTTCGAAATCTTGGTATTCTTCGGTCTGCGCGGTCGCCGCAGGGCTGCAGTAACGTACGGACGCAAGCAGTGTGAGACGCTCTCGCGCGTACATTTACGTCAATTTATGGCACCCCAAACCCTAAAGAGTCAGTCAATGAGCAGCCCTGGTGCGTGTTTAACCAAGTTTAAGTACCAAGCGGCCGAAGGTATTTATTTCAAGGACACTGCCGAGATAACATACTGTATGCTTTACTATACTGTGCTAATAAATAGCCTGCCAGAAGGTGTGAGGAAGCTAAGCAGAATCAATATCTTCAAATATGATTGTAAACGGCACATAAGAATGGAAAATGGATGAAGAGAAATATTATTTAATAAGTGTACATATATAGTGTTTTTTAATATTAGCTAATGATAAACAATATATCATTAACTACATAAAGATATATAAATAAATAAATAATAAATAACCAAGAACTTTAAAACCTGTGTTATGAACCCCAAATTCACGAAATTCGTTTAATTAGGGAAGCTTCGATGGTTAGGCCGTATAGAGCTTAGGAATGTTGCGCACCCCCTGAAATGGCTGCTCAATAATCAAGTAGCGCTCAAAACTGAAGTGAACATCATGCAGGAATACTGAGCAATACATCAGATTGAAAATGTTCTCACAACACGACTTATCTCGAATAATATACCGTCATAATATCTAAATAATCCATTATGAGATTCGCTTGTGCGTAACATACACTGTATATTTATTTTGGCAGATTAAGAATATAAAAAAACAATCTGATTCATGTGTTGTCTTCTGTCAAACGTTGACTACTAAATTCTAAATCGCAATATGCTGATTTATACTTGTAATATGCAGGATGCACGAGTAAGATCGTCGGCGTTTTGGACATAGCCACTCATTCTTAACTCGACCCACTCAAAAGCGATCTATGTTACAGTCCTTACTGCGGAGCATGTGCAATGCAATTCGTTTGATACTTGTTATTACTTCCCCTTTTTGTTACTTTAACGGGCAAGAGAGCCAATACTAAAGCGAGACACATAAAAATACTGAGGCTTGAGAAAATCGCATGAATGTATTGTATCTGGAATTGAATTCGGCACAATCGGTGTAGGGAGCGGTGAGCTACGAGGGCCGCCGCATCTGACTTATTCATGCATGCCAATTTGTTTAGTAAAAAATATTGTAATTTTATATAATTTAAATAATAAATAAAATAAATTTTATATAATTCAAAAATATTTTAATTTTAAATAATTTTATATAAAACAATTTACTTGAAAAATTTGCAGGAGGAAAAAATGATCATTTTTGTGCCCATAAACTAAGTACGTGGCTGTCATATGGACCGTTCTTTTCGTAACATCTCCTTTTGGTTGTCGAAAATTCTCAACCCCTTGCTCTGTCCGCAAAATTGAGCAACTGGGGGGATGAAAGAGAAACTGGAGATAACAGCCCCATATTTTAAGGTGTCACGAACAGATTTGAACAGTCCCCAATGATATTTCTTATGATTTATTCCCCCGCAGGCCAGATTTCTGCCGCTCTGTATCCTCGTTCTAGGAGTCCATGTTTCAAAATTTGTTCCAAAACTTTTATCAGGTACCTACTTAGTATTTTCGTATGTCTTAATAAAAATAGTAAATCTTTAAAAGAAAATGCATTAACTTCTTTTCTTTACAATTAAAAATATTTCTGGATACGCAATTTTTATACCGACGGTGAATGCTTTCCTCCTAAAAGTGCAGTGAATACTTTCCATCTAAAACTGCGAAAATTGGGTTGCGAATAATATGTCGTCATACATCGCTGACTAGATTGCATGCTCGCAGTGAAATTTCAGGTAACTAACAGTTATGCAAGGGTGTTAAGAGTCGCGCCGGTCAAAAAGGTAAACTGAAAAGCTGCATTGCATTTGGCGGCCGCTTCAGTCGGCAGTAGGAACCGATCAGTTGATTTGGTTATCCGTTGTTTCTTATATAACGTCTCGGTTATATCCTGCTCTCCCTAATAGATGGCGGCCTATGTCCACAGCTGCTACAAACACCTCACAAAATTGTACGATGTATAAAGGTATAAAAATCTTTGATAGCCTGCCAAAGGAAATACAAAACATGGAGAATATAAGGAGATTTAAACTGAAGTGCAAAAATTGTATTATAAAAACTTTTAAATGATTAGATGGAATGCAATATGTCTAAGTGAAATCATATATTAGCCCACACAACATTATGTGTGGAACTAAATAATTAAAATAAATAAATAAAGTTATTTGTACCAATAAATCCTCATTAATTCCTAATTCAATTAATTTCTCATTAATTCGCGGGGAATTGAGTAATTTAATACATGTTTTATTTTTATTAGGGAGATTATCCGAAAAGTTAAGACTGGTTTTAAGAAAATAAAATATATTTTAGTATTCAATTTTCCTTTTTTTTTTATCACATTACCTTACAGTTAGAGGTGCGTCGTTCGCGAACGAACCGGCTCAGTGAACCGGATCTTTTCGTTGAGCCAGATCTCTATCCGCTCAACGCTCAATCAGCTCAATCAGATCAACCAGCTCAATCTGCTCAGTTTGAGCGTAAGACCGGGCGGCGTTTTCAGCTCATCCGATCAACTTGAGCGAAAGAACGGCGAGCGCAGACATTCGAAAAAACGTGGCGCGACACAGTGGAAACAGATCATCTATTAATCTTACTGTTTGCACGTGCGTCATCATCAAGATATTAAGATAAGAGAAGTGAATACTAACATAGGTTACTCATTAATACACACCAGAATATACTTCGCATTGTAGTCACTTTCACAGTTACAGTTCATATTAAACTCCGAAGAGAACGGATAGCGAAGAATAGAAAATAAAATTACAATCGTTAACTAAAAAAAATAGCAGTTCCGTTCAAATAATATTATTTTAAAATGTATCGCTTTCTGCTAGACTAGACAATTATTCCACTGGCACTTTTTTCACTATAGTTACAAAAATAGTTTTAAATATTAGGTCCTTACATATGAAATTCACGTTTTGCCGTACTGGCAAATTTGATCTCAAATATCTTCTCTTTGGTTAGGAATTACAAATCCAAATTTATACAGCTATTTACTCATGTATTTGTGTTTTGAAAATTATAATTCATTTGTTTTTTCCTCAATTGTTTTTTTCTTTGCGTCACTCAGTTTACAAAATGAAAAACTTGAAATATCGCGTTATTTACGAGTACGAGTTCCACCGTAGCACCAGTGCTGCAGAAACGGCTCGAAGGATTAATGATGTGTATGGCGACGGTGCCGCAAAAGAAAACACAGTGCGTTTTTGGTTCCAACGTTTTCGTTCTGGAAATTTCGACCTGCAGAACAAGCCCCGTGGACGGCCGGAGACCAAAGTTGATAATGAAGAATTGAAGGCTATTGTGGAAGCGGATCCATCGCAAACCACATCCGAGTTAGCTGCAGGCTGCGGTGTTAGTGATAAAACTGTTTTAATCCACTTGAAGCAAATTGGTAAGTGAAAAGCTTGAAATGTGGGTACCTCACGAATTGAGTGAAACAAATCAACAAACGCGTGTTGACTGCTGCGTTGCATTACTCAACCGGCACAATAATGAAGGGATTTTAAATCGAATCATTACCTGTGATGAAAAGTGGATCCTGTACGATAATCGGAAGCGCTCATCGCAATGGCTGAACCCTGCCGAACCAGCCAAACCATGCCCCAAGCGAAAATTGACTCCAAAGAAGTTACTTGTGAGCGTTTGGTGGACTAGTGCTGGTGTCGTTCACTACAGTTTTCTTAAATCTGGCCAGACGATTACGGCAGATGTCTATTGTCAGCAACTGCAAACCATGATGGAAAAGCTAACTGCTAAACAACCGAGGCTGGTTAATCGCTCTAGGCCACTGCTGCGTCATGATAACGCTAGACCACACACTGCACAACAGACGGCTACCAAATTAGAGGAGCTTCAATTGGAATGTCTAAGACATCCACCGTACTCTCCGGACCTTGCCCCAATAGATTACCATTTTTTTCGAAATTTGGATAACTTCTTGCAAAGGAAAAAATTCAACTCCGATGGGGCAGTCCAAACCGCCTTCAAAGATTTTATCGATTCCCGTCCGAATGGTTTTTTAAGTAAAGGGATCGATGAACTACCTATGAGATGGCAAAAGTGCATAGATAGCAATGGTACATACTTTGATTAAATAAATATATTATAATAAAAAAAATCGGCTTTATGTTCCTCCCATACTAAACGTCAATTTCATATGTAAGGACCTAATATTTTCACAAATAATAATCAATAAAACGCGTGCGTGAGCTAATAAAATCAATATTCGAAAGGCAGGCGGCAACTCCCGAACATTGACTAAATTTTTAAAATTAAAATGTTTCCATAAAAGGCGTGTAGGTAAAAATACTCCTAGTCTAAACACAACATATATTTTATTTTTGAAATGTATTATTATACATATTTAAAACAAAGTTTCTTACAAAATGATTAATTTCTACTAGAGAACGTTTATATTTACTGTTTTAAATAATTATTTACATATTTAGGATGTTTTCGTGTTTAAACTTAATATTTAAAACTTATATTATTAATATTATAACTTCATATTTGAAGTAATAGATTTAATGTATCAATTAATATTAAAGAAGTTTTTAAACACTGTGCTATTTACAACACGCAACCTCGAGTGATATTAATTTTTAGGATTGTGTTAAATGACAAAAAAGGTGACTTATGTTGCGTCTCCGTCTAAGACGAAAATTATATTCTTTACTCGACATTTATTACAAAGCTTATAAATATCGTTCAAATACAAAAAGTGACTTTAATGAATGACTTGATATTTTTTTTCAAAGAATTGCTCTTCTATTCAATAGATAATATTCAATTGAAGCCATAATAAATGTAAATGTTCATAAAAATGTATCACTTTAGTTTTAATTGTCACTATTCGTAGGCATACTGATATCCGCCAATTGTAATAAGAATATCCGCACGCGTCCAGCAGACAAAATTAAAATAAAAATAATGTAATGCCATATTATATTGCTTAAAATGTTAGACTAATAATTATGACATCACCGCAGGGATTTTTGCCTTATTTTAGTGCAAGATTGTCAATCGAGTACATTTACGGATGTTGTGGATAGTGTGTTCATATTATAACACATCGCAAATTGTGGTAGTTCTCGGGTTTAAGATAACCAACAAAGATACCAAGGGCGGGTGCCCCATTTCACCATCAAAGTGTTCTGCGGCAAGAGTAGCAAGTACAAATTGCGTAATTTGCATTCAGAGAAATTGAACAATAAACACGCAAGAAAATAAATACATTACCTACACGCTATAAACGCGTTGTAAAAGTTGAAGTAAATTGATTGATTTATTTATTATTATTTACTTATTATTTATTCTTATTATTTATTAACTGATAAGGTAAAGATGATTTTACTACCTAAAGTTAATTAGTACCCAAAGTTATGGCAAAAGTATAGATTTAAAATTTGTTTTGTGTATACAGCTTATTGTAGATTAGTTTATTGTAGCATTAATAGAAGTCGAATAAAATGATAAACCCTTGACAAAAAATTGAAAAAAGTTTTTTTTTCACAAGGTTTTTATCAATTTAATTAAATTGTATAGAAGCAAATGAATTTTTCATAATCGATATAAGTTACTGTAATGATAGTTCAAATTTTTGCAAAAAATAAGTCCGTAATGTTGAAAAAAGTCGCGCCTTGAAGCCATCGTTCAAAATATTCATAATTCAACAGCTCAAAAGATTTGTGACTCATTATATAATCAGTATAATCTTTTTCTCCTCTTAATCACCTTCTACATATAAACATATCTACACTTGAGCTTAAAATTCTGTTGTTGTAGTCGTCTTTCTTTAACGTCTCTAGAACATTTTCCACCCAGGAACCCTTTAAATTCAGTATAATGGTGAAAATCGCTCGAATCAAGGTCCAGATTATAGGTTTTTTTCATCAAAACTGCCCAATGGTTGGGCTATATTGCTTTGCGTGTAATTGGTTAAATAGTGTATTGAAAATGAAAAAGTGAAATTGCTCGAAAATCACATTTTCCCCAGCTTAAAATATTTAAGAGGGAAAACGTTTAATGACGAATTGCTACTTGCGGTCATCAATTGCTACATGTATATCGGCTGTGGACGGATCTTAAGCTCATGTTCAGATATGATAATTATTCAATTTTGTATAAAATTGATTCTTAATTTATTTAAGTTTTAGGTTTCTGAATTAACCTCATCTTTGGTTACGTTTTTTTTTTTCAAATACGAATAATGAAATCAATTAATTTAGTTGTAATTAAAAATCTTTTAATTTTTATTAATATTTAGAACAGTGTTTACGGCTTTTAACGTAATTAATCCTCAGAGTTGGGTGGGTTTAGGTATTAATTATCTCGAAAAGAAAATTAAAACAAATAACAAATCTCGATCACAATATTTTCTCGTTTACTTTACACAGAGTAATCTGGCATAGCAGAGTATTTTCCATTAAGGACGCTGTGGGCGTCTTCCCCTCCGCCCCCCTTTCCTCTCGCCGCTGTAGATCTTTTGATAACATTTCAATTACACCGGGTTAAAAACTTAATGGACTCGGTCGTCACGGCTACCGAAGTGGAGCTTTTCATATTTTCTTAATTTTTTGGCCTGCCGTCCTCTCCAAATCGAGCGAAGTCCGAGCACCTCGGAAAACATTTACGGAACGACCGTCTCAATGTTGAAACATTTTCTAACGTGTAAATAAGGTCCCCTCATTTCGAAAATTTCACTCTAGAGTAAACTCATTAAAAACGGGTGACAAAAAGGTGACCTAAGAAATACACATTTCATACAAATACAAGTTTCACGTTTTGCCTCGTTGACCACTTATTAGAATGTTCGAAAAGCAGCAACGGTCGCAATGGGTAGGTAAAGAACTTCTTCGTGTACTTTGTACCTACCTACACAAACACTCATTTCCTTCCTCCCCGTGAACTTTACACATACATACACACTATTAACATTAGGGTTGCTATTCAAATTAAATCAATTAGAGATGTCTTTAAATTAGGTGTAGAAATATAATGATAAATTTGTTTTGTCTGCGTTTGTATTCAATAATATTTACTAGTTTTTATACCTTCATTTTGTATCTATATATATTTACAATATCTAAGAAGTTAATTAATTTTATATAGTATTTTGTACTCATTTTATTGTAAAGCTGTTAATCTCGGCACAGGTTCATCCTAGTGAAATGACTGGCTTACTTCCTTACATACATGTATGTAAATTCAGGATAGATAAAATTTAAAACAATAAATAGTATTGAAGTTTATTTTAAAAAGCATGAAGGATGTTCAATGCAATATTTTCCATACTTTTATACAGGCATACAAATAATAATGAACAGTAGAGGTAACCAACATTATTCAAATATATGGCTAATCAAGTTTTTCAAATGTTTTTAAGGGATATACAGGGTGTAACAGAGCTAGTCCATAATACTTTATAGGTGGATTCCAGCCTTGATTAAATGTTCAAGCAACCATGACCTAATATCAATAAAGGAGATAATATGCGACATCAAAATTTGCATTTTTTTCTCAATATTTTTGATTTATTTTTTGCAAAACGTTAGACTATCGTTACAGTAACTTATAGCTAATATGAAAAATTCATTCCCTATAATACAAGTCAAATAAAATTATAAAAGCTTTCAAATCCAATAGGAAAACATTCTAATTGGAATTTTTTCTGGGATTTTATTATTTAATTGAAACTTTTACTGAAACGAATGAATTTTTCGATATAAGTTACGGCAATGATACTTCAATGTTTTGTAAAAAAAAATAAGTCATAAATAATTAATTGAAACTTTGATATTGCATAACTCCTTAACTATTGGTAAATATTAGGTCTTGATTGCTTGATCATTTCCGACTCATAATCAAGGCAAGAATCCACTTGTAAAGTATTTTGGATTAGCTGTTACGTTTTACGGATTACACCCTGTATTTTATAATAAATTGAATTTACCCAAAAGATGAACTTACTTACTTTGACGTGACTCCCCAATCAACTACCCTAATGTCTGTCTGTCCGTAATTCGCTCGAATTGGGCTGGAATTATAATAACAACACTGATGATGATTAGCCGCTAATGAGGCCCGGGAGCCCGAGTGTGACACGTTAATCAGCTCGCCGCTTAGTCACACGCAAGGGTCGTTATTAATTATTATAATGTCCCGTGATTTCTCACGGGCTTACGGCTAGTACCTAAATACAATAATTTCTTTGTTTGTCCGTCTGTCTGTCTTTCTGTACATTACTTCGCTTAATGTCCGTAATTTCGTTCGAATTCACGGCTAAAAAAATAAATTAATCGGCTGGAGAAGACGCTTGAACCCCGGGGGCGCAAACCAGAAGGCGGCAGCCTAGAGAAGTTGCCACCTCCACATGTGCGTGACCCGTCAGAAATACACTACATAATAGGAATTAGCAAAGACGCGAACCAATGTTTCGTCATTTTTGACGGGTTACAGCTTACATAATAATAAACAAAAAAAATTAAATAATGAATATTAGTGATGCAACGAATACTACTTTCACGAATACGAATATCAAACCTACTATTCGGCGAATACGAATAATTCAACAAGGTAATAAATAATACACCATTGTTCTTTTTTTACTGAGAGATTTAATAATTAAAATTTACCACCGGCAAATTTCTGTTAAAAATGCATAAAATTTCTTTTATCCGTTTGTACATTCCCAGCGGTCGAAAATAAATATAACTTTTTTCACTCTTGCGTGGTCATGTTATTAGATTTACTTTGAAAATATTTTATAAGAGTTAACACTTTTACACACAACGGAAATAAAATGGAACGAACAATACGTATTACAAAACAAAAACTAAATTGAATGAGCACCTAAACTTTTTACAAACCCAAAAAAACTAGATGAAAGAACTCGTGTTATGCTGTGAAATAAGAAACAAGTAACAATTGACAGCTTGAGTTCCATAGAAAAAAGAATTTGAAAACTCAACAAATCCATTCATTCAATGTAAGGGGAATCCCCAATAATAGACGTGTGTTCGGATACACGGTGCACAGTGAAACCGTGATTTACGTTGCGTTCAGTTATAAATAGTTTGTTTTCAATATATGTAATGATATTCGTGATAATATTCGGCGAATACGAATATTCGTGATGATATTCGTAATGATATTCGGCGAATACGAATATTCGGTAAATGTCTACTATTCAGCGAATACGTATTCGATGCATCACTAATGAATATGCGATAATACTACGTTGTTACAAATATTTAAAAACACATGCGCACGCAAACCTAATATCAATTGTTTATTACATTTGCACTTCCACTACCTGTATAAAGATAATTGTAATTATATAATTATTAATATTTTGAAACATCACTTCAAAATTTTTACCAAACCTGCAATACCAAGATATACGAATATATTCTTCTTCTTATATTTCTACCACATCTTTCCATTTCATCTTTTTTAACAAGTTCTCTTAAGAGACGATTCTGACTTGGTATTTTTATCAATCGATATTTTACGCTCGATTTTTTTAGCTTCACAGTTTGTACTATTTAAAATCTCGTTAGATATATATTGAATAGAAACATAGTACCTAGGTATATTAAAAGTTTGAAAAAAGGTTTTTGGTGTTCCAAAAAATGTTTTTAGGCAACAATTAAAAGAAATCAAGAATATTTAAAAAGTTGTCACAGCGAAAAATAAGTGGTAATAAATTAGATAATGTGAGAAATGAATTTATTTTTCATAAAATAAAAATAATCCATTAAAAATGCCTATAATTTTTTATTTAATTGAATGCACCTTTTTATATAAGCGTTGTTGAATTGCTGCGGACCACGCTGGCCCCGGTGCGTGGTGGTTCCTGCGCGGGCGCGGCTCTGAGCACTTCAGCCAGTACCTACGAGGACCCTCGCTTTATTTCCTCTCCCCCTCTTTTGTCGGAGTTTCCTTTGACCGTCTAACTTCGCTTCTGTATCAGACGTATTGTATCAGCCGTGCATCCGTTTGTTACTGCTACCTCGTTCGCTAAATAATAGTTGTTTTGTCGAAATATATTTTACCGAGTAGTAAATAAACAGTTGCGGAAATGAAAATACGTATATACTATTTTCTAATTTAACGTGTTATTAACTAATTAATTGTATGTGGAATAAGCGGAGAAATAAAATTTCAGAGAGTTCGGCATTATATTTTATTTAAAAAAATTAGAAATTCACAAAATTTTCAGCGTCCTTAAGTAGATTCCCCACATAAGGTTGCTTGTCTCTGCAGAACAAGTAAACTGTTCTTAAAATAATTGGAGTACATTTTATTAATTTTTATAGGTTCTACATTTTACTATTTTAGTTTTAATGTTTTTTGTTTGTATTTTAACCATTTTTTTATCATTAAAGATACATATATTTTGAAAGGAATTTTACGTAAGACTTTTTGGCTTGATATTGAAACTTTATATTAATAAATAATGTGCATTCTATAATATTAAATTATATGTGATTTATTATAGTACAGATGGATTCCATCTGACCTAAAAATATTGAATCTGCTCTCATCAGAAAAGATAACATCTCGCCATTCGATTTCATTTTAAATTCATGAAATATTGTAATCGAGAGTGGTCGCACGTAATGAGATTCGCACCAATCTTTAAGATAGAAATCATAAAGCCGTTGTTTAGAGAACCATTCCGGTAGTAAATAATTTTCGTTGGTTGTCGCCCGGCAGTAGTGAGATTTCATAACAGGTAAGGAATCGAAAAATCCATGAAGCCCTATACGTTCTTCTTCAAAAGGTTTTGAACGACTAGACTTCGTTATATTTTCTACAGATTTAGAGTTCTTCCAATTGAGAACGGTCCATTGGCCGATTCCTGTAGTATTTAAAAAATAAGTTCTACATACTCTGATCAAAACGTATCATCAACTTTTAAATAGTAAAATAGACTCTGGGCCCTTCTCGATTTACTTTGTGATGTAGTTTTCCTTTTGATTCATATACAAAGTTACCATATTATCGGCAAAAGTTTTTTTTGCCCCCATGTCAGCTTCCAAAAATCATGAAAAATCTTTTGTCGGCATTCTTCAGTGACATAATGCATTTCAGAACTCTTTTTATATCCTTACATTTGTACCTGCCTTTAATAATGCGGGGCTGCTTAATTAAATAACAAAATACACGGAGCGCTCACAAATACGCGCCGCCGTCACAACTTCTCAGTACAAAAATGACACACTAACATGGAGATAGCAGCTTTTCGCTTTAAGTATTTTGTGCGCTTAAAATAGCAGGTTTGCGTTTCGTTCAAAAAGCGTACTTTATATTTCGATATTGATTTAGCTTTTTATCATACTTTATGCAGTTTTTTTTTTCTCTTTCCAATGATATCAAAAACGTATTTTACCCAAAAAGTGTAGATAGCAGTTTTACACCCTAAGCCGACGATATAAGGAAGGTTTTATGAGGTAATCCATCCACAGGTAGCCGGCAACGTCGCCCCCTCTATTGTTCGATTTGTTCCGGTTACTTGCCGCGCCATCGAAATCGCTGTATCTCGGTAAATAATTGGAATTTTGAAAAAATTCTTTGAGGACATAATTCTGAATGTCTAAACTTATGAAATATACAAAAAAAAATTGATTTTTTAAAATTTCTAGAATACCCCCTTAATAGATTGATTTGAAACAATCAATGGATCGTAAGAATTCGACGAAAATTGTCATGTTGAAAGTGAAAAATCGTACAACTGGAAAGACATTGGACAAAATTGCTGAAAATGAAAATCATGAGACATGAGTCCCGACCACCGCCCTCAATCTATTCTATAGATTCTCTAATCAAGGTAGACATCCAATATAAACACTGTGAAATAAATTGATACCAATTATTATATTATATTTAAAAAATCTCAAATATTATTTATTTAGTTTTAGTATGTACGGATTAGGCTTAACATTTTTTTTAATTTTAATCCCAAATAATTTTCGTCGTATGTTGTAAATTCAACGCAATCTCTGCGCTCCGCTGAATCTACCACAAGTCTAATAGTCAAGGAAGCAGCCATTCTGGCTCCTCGTTAATCACGGAACCAACCGCAGTTTGGGAACAAACTGGCTCCTTTCAGTTAAATGGGCAGTCCCCGCCAGTAACGGAACATCTAGTTCGCGATTCAAACGCCGCGACGCCACAAACCAAGTAAGTAACGGCGGTTAGCGCACTGAATTCAAAATTATTCACTTTCATTTTCAATACTGGAAAAATTTAACCCAACCGACATATTTTGTGTATTCTTTATCCTCTTTAAACATGATTAAAATAGGTCAAGAAGAAGCTTCTGTCACAGTATAGTAAAGCATACAGTATTATATCTTCATACAAACAGCCGAAACGACGCCCTTCGAAATCTCGGTGTACTTCAGACTGCTCAGTCGCCGCAGGGCTGCAGTAACGTACGGACGCAAGCAGTGTGAGACGCTCCCACGCACACATTTACGTCAATTTATGGCACCCCAAACCATAAAGAGTCAGTCAATGAGCAGCCCTGGTGCGTGTTTAACCAAGTTTAAGTACCAAGCGTAGGTATTTATTTCAAGGACACTGCCAAGATAACATACTGTATGTATTTATTATACTGTGCTTCTGTGTCGAATTTTATGGACTTTTCTACTGTGGGTCTTCGACACCCCTGCCCAAGGTTTCGGGTTCCATCCTCAGGCCGATGATCCGTCGTGTTTTTTTCTCCAAATCCCTTCTACGGTACACTGAGTACTCTACATGCGGCTAGACCCCCTATTCTACTACAAGTGCTTCAGTTCTAATAGCTTTTAGTATTTTTTTATTATAATATACACCTGAGCGTTTTATATTATTGCATGAATTGGAATGGTAAAAGAATTCTAGCAATAATTCTCTAAACATTTTACTTCATATTTAAAAAAAATCAAAACTAACTAGGCACTTTATCTACCGCCATATTCTAGAGTGTTAATTTATTTACAAATCACTTCTTAGGTGATACGTCGTGTAAACATTATGTTGTGTAGAATATTTTGCTTGCAATACCACGTGTATGTGTGTATGTCGACGGTCCCTATGTATACTGTTGAGTCTGCAAAAATTCTGTTTTCCTTTTGCCATCTTAACTACATAATTTACTCTATATTTTCGGATAATGTTTTAAAAGTGTATAATTTTCCCTTGTGTTTGCTTTTTGAATTTAACTAATTTGAGTTTATAACATTGTCCGAAAATATATATCAAATTGGAAATTTTATTTTCGCAGATCTTGCAGTAATATGTAGGGACCGTCAATGTATTTCGTGGCAAAACCGTTTTGTGTTGTTGGTGTTGGGTGTTGCGCTATGCTTACGTTCCATCTATTGTGTTAAATCTTCCACTCGACTCTTTTCGTAGTACCGGATACCAAGAAGTTCTCAATTTTAGACCAGCTTCTATTGGTTCTAGACCATTTCTATTGATGTTAGCCGTTTATAAATTTCGGGTGCCTCTTTGACACGGTGTGTATGATGTTTCTTAGACTTTCCTCAAATGCAAAATGGTGACCAGTATCCAGTAAGATCAGCTTTTTACCCCATTTATTAACCCGAAAAGTTCTGAAAAAGCTGTTAAATATATATGATAAACAACGTATTTTGTGAAGCCTTTTTTATATTTTTTTGCAGGATATCCGTAAGAGATTTTTCATCAATTAATCATGTATGATTACGTGTCAGATTTCGATGGTACAGATAGGTTAGTGCGGGATTGAATTGAATCGATTGCATTTTTGAATTATTAAGGAAAGTTGAAAAACTGTTATGGCATTTACGAGTCGCATACATTATGTATTCAGATCTCAAGGACGGGACGCTAAATCATGCTTCAGGTATATAATAATATAAGTGAATACGTTTATCGAACTGGATCAATAGATTCATCATCATTATCACCGGACGCTGAACTTACATATCCAATAACGGCCTAAAACTTCTTCTAAACATTTTATCGTGAAGCGCCCTGAACATAAATGAACAAATGTTTTTTTCTGAGTACTGGGTAAGAGTAAACTAATACAGACAATTGCATCCATGTATGAAGAAAGCCGTGCTTGTGTAAGAATGATTGGGTCATTCGTATCATCGATTGATTTTACAAAAGGTGTGAAGAAGGTTGCAAACCATGGCTTACCAATTTTTACGTGGACTCTTGCATGAAAGAATTAAAAGAGGGTAAAGAAAATATATGAAGCGAGTGCAATGAAAAGAACGGAGGTCGTTCGGGATTCAGTTATTATCAGATAAAACAAATACACGAGGGCGCCCTTATTGAAAGCTTCGACAACTGAAGAGCGTGTACGAGAACATGTACGAAAGTTAATGAGGATATGTGATATGCCAGGACATAAGAGTGTATCTATTCTATTGTGTCTGCCTACCCTTGCCAGAAACGGTGTGATGTTTAGTTTGCTGGTGGAGCGCTCTGGTTAGTGTTCGGTATTGCTTCAATCATTTTTTCAGAGCCTTCTATCCGTAACCGAATTATCCACCAAGGTCCAGTTTAAATTTCTTTTTTATTATCTTCTACCTTTAGTAGGCGGGTAATCGCTTGGTACTCGGCCCCCGAGTTCTTCCGGCAGAGGGTTGGTGGGGGCGCCGGGAGAAGCGACACCTCCGCCCTCCGTGATTAAGTGGGCTTCCAGCGTACGGCGCCAGTATAAAGAACACATTCGGCCGATCCGTGACAGGGAATACAATTTCGGAGGCTGTTTCCTCCTGGATGGAGTTGACGGGAATATCGATCCCACGTGGCTTCGCGTCGTTCATTGATTCCTGGAATACGAACATGAATAAAATAACAGGTGTATGTCGACCTCCAATAACTTATATTTGTATGTATATATCTAAAATTGCCTGTGTCTTTTCTTTATGTAAATCCTATGCCTTTTGACCGGCATACATCAAAATTTTCATAGTTATCTCTAAGGCTCTGCGAAAAAAAAATACAGATAAAGGCGCTATAATAATAAGTATAACCATTATGCCCATCATACCCCTTCTCTCCCCAATATAGATATGGATTACCACTTGTTCCTAATCTCGTAAAGTTATATAAGACCTAGGGCCGGGCAACATCATGTCCGCTAGTGTAAAATAAATTTGGATTAAATCCTTGTTCCGGTGACCCCGATTAAGGTCCTGCGTATGCGCGGCGATCCCAATTTACCGCCCGGCGGTGACTTTCTGGGTCAGTGGGTTTTAAAAAAATGATGCAGCTAGAAGGGTTTCCCCCCTTTTCGGTGAGCAAATAAACTGGATATAATCCGCTTCCCTCGAGTGGATGTGTATGGGGAAAATGGGCCAAGTGGGAGGAAATCGCTTGTAATCCACCCCCTTTTCAACCCTTTTAATTAAGCTAAGTGTGCGGCTTGTGCGTGTTCGTATGCGAACCATGTCTGACCAGATCTGCATATACAATAGCCAGGTTATATTGATCACTATCCAGTCTACCCCCCTTTCACTCCCTATTCATTCAGTGTTTTAGCGGGATCAAATATCTCTAATAGATTCTAATGAGTGAGAGAGTTTTAGAGTACCCCGCATTGGGATCCGAAATTTCGAGAAGGTCATAAAAACTCTGCGTATTCCATAGAAAACACAAACCAGAAGATTCTGAACGGCCGTGACGTTAACATTCTGATGGAATGGTAATTCTTAAGATGATATTTAATTTACAATTAGAAAGATGATAAAATTACGATCCGTACGGTAACCTTCGGCAAGAGGATTAAAGATTTCTCTCGCTGATGACGAGTTCTCGCACCGCCCGCAGAACGGAAGAACTGGATATCTCATTAATCACATTCCCCGACTTTACATTGTATAGCGGGTAGGTTTATTCACTTTATTCTCATTAGACTAAGGCCCATTATCCTCTCCTCCCCCCTTTCTGCCGAGCAATTTATGATATTGTCAAAAATCATCCCTTGTATTTTATAACATTGTTAGCCTGAGCCGATTTATTTTTAACCCGTCTGCATAAATCAGTTTTACAAATTCCAGCACGTACGCAAATTTTCATTTTCATTTGAAACGGTTAGTTGCAATTTACGATGTGTATGTATACTAGGGAGCGAAATGTACGAATCGATGATTCGATGGTCGATAATGGCCGATAACGATTATTGAAAATTATCGTTTGATTGATATTATCGTTTGTGTAATCGATAATGAACGATAATAATAAATGACAGCGTTTGTTATCGACTAATAACTTTTTATTGAATTAAATATTAATATTGTTTAATTTTGTACAACCTAGAAAATTAACGAAAAATTTCATAATTTTCGTATAAAATAAAAATAATAATTTTATTAACAAAATTTTACCTTCAATATTTTATAAACAATTTTTTAAAAAATATGGAGTAGCTAGTTGATGGTAGTTAGTAGTGGTCATAACGCTCGTCTAGCGATCTGGTGGTCGGTGGTTCGGGCCCCACTCCAGGACACTACCAAGTTCATAGCACAAGCTATGAAAATTGTTTGAAAATAGTAATGATATTGTTGCGAAACGTTATCCGTTTTCGCATCTCTATTTATTTTTTTATTTAAAATATAATTACCGTAACATTAAATAATGAAAATATCCCTTAAATCTTTTAAGCCAAAAAAATTAAAAAATTAAAATTGCAGAAATTGCACCTTATTTTAATCACTTTTTAAGATGCATTGATGTATTCACAGCAAGATAAATCTTCAATTAATTTCTGTATCTGCCTGTGATTCTGTGGAACTTGAGCACTGATAGTCTCCGAAGGACCAATGCCAAATATCGTTTTAATAAATGATGAATATCATCGTTCATTATCGATCACTAACGTTAGGTATTATCGTTCATTATCGATAACTATCACCCACTACAAGAGATCGGTAATCAAAAAAATTCATTATCGTTCAGTATCGATATCGAACGATACTCGATAATGAAAATTTATCGTTATCGAAAATTATCGATCATTATTAATTATTCAATCGATATGAAACGGAGACTTCGATCCTTAGTGTAATCCGATAGGGATATTTTGTTAAAAAGATTTTTTAAATATGTTCTTTAATTTTAAATCTCGAATGTTGTAGAGAGATTTTGAATTTTTTTTTTTAAACATAATTGTAGGGCCGGAAAATGGGGCCGTGAACACTTACCTTTCGATACAAGCTCAGCGGGAAAAAACAGGTCTCAATCTTCAGGGTAGTTCAGGTTCACGAGTGTGTTTGGTGGGTATCGGGAAGTAAATGAAAGAAGTAAGTTGAGGACAATATTATATTAGAACGAGTTTGTAAATTTCACAAAAGGCAAAATACTAGCATAGCCGTAACTAGAAATACAGACACAATCTCACCAAAAATGACACTAACGTTTATATAGTGTCTCTAGTTTTGCAGGGAAATAATTAATTATTTTAATTATCGAAATATAAAAAAAACACACAAGTCTATCTATCTATCAGTAGAAAGTACAGTTGTAAGTACAACAAAAATGACAGTACATTTCTATAGTAACTCGAGTTTGACAGGCAAATAATTATTAAATGTGTTAATCAAATGAAAATAAAAGTGACACTACATTTATATAGTGACTCTAGTTCGATAAAGAATAATTATTAAATGTGGTTATCAACATTAAAACACAAGTATATCTATAAGTAGAAAGTTCGGGGGTAGCCACAACAAAATGACACTAATTTTCTGTAATAAAATAAAAATGTCAATTCCTTTAAAGAAAAAAAGTTATAAACTATTTTAAAAGGATCGAAAAAAACTCACAAAAAATAAAAATAATTTAAAAAACAGTATTTTTTAAAACATAAATTGCATGTAAACGTATTAACAGATTTTTCTATAATTGTAATAAATTTAAGATAATCGTTAACTTTGTAATATTATTGAATAAAAAAGACATCTCACACGCCGTTCAGTCATAAAAGGCACACAAAGTGGAGCAATTTTCTTCATTTTTAAAACATCGAAGGTTTGGTAATTTATTAATCAATTATTTAATTTAGTTTATGACATTTTAATAAGATATTCGTATTTAAAATATATGTAACCTGATGAATAAATTTTAAAATGAGATATTTCCATACAAAAATGTAATAAAAAACGCAAGAGAAGATATGAGAAAAAATTGTGAAATTTGCTCATTCTGCTAGACGATCGCCTTAATACTGGTACTTTTGGCTAGCTAAAAGGCCTTGAAATATAGAAAAAGTTGCAAAAAATACAATTGTCTTAGTAATTAAATGCTTTTTTTCTAATAATAATATAGCCAGCCTAAGGAAAACACCATATTTAAGTTCATTTTGATAATCTGTTAGCTTAAATACCTACCCCCGTTCGGGCAATTTCGGCTTGTTTCGGGTCGCGCTCCCGTTATGCGTGCCTCATTAGATCAGACTCCATACCGAACGGTTGTATTTCTTAGATTACTTGTTTTCAACCGTCGTAAAGTTTCGACATAGTATACGTAATAGATTTAAATGTGAAATTCATTCATGAAACGAATCACAATGGCATCGAATCCGTCAAGTTCAAAAGAAACCAGAGGTCGTACGAAATTACGTATTTTTGAGAAATATACTGAAAAATTCAAAAGTACTATGTTACCAACTTATGGATATGTTTAACGACATTATGAGTGGGCGCGTCATGAAATGAAACAGTCAAGTAGTTTAGAACCACAAGCAAAAGTCATCACTTCTCAAGTGTCTCGAACCGTTCTTGCAGTTTGGAAAAATGCAAGCATTGTGAGCCAGCTTCTATTATCATATTGCAAACAGTATAGGCTACTATCGAAATAATTCAACAAAGAACCAAAAAGTCAATCGTATTTATATAAAATAGAAAACTTTATAACTAAATACACAATTCTTTTTGACATTGCTGCGTGCAAATGCAAAAATTATTTTTCTTGTAAATGTGGAAAAAATAAAACTGTTCCGATTAAAGACCACCCATTTCTTGAAGACCAAAGAACCTTCAGATGCATAGGCATTGGAAACACAGTTAAAGGAAGAGAAAATTGAGAAAGTACAAAAAAATTTGAAAAGTTGTCTGAAGAATGTGATCATTATGGCGTATCGCACAGAATAGGCGCTGCTATTGCTTCGGCTTCACTGAGTGATATCAGGGAGGCATCAAATGTTGAAAACGACAACAAAATTGTAATAGAATACGGTATACGAGAGTTTTGAAAGCTCGTGCCTCGCAAAAATCATTGTCGAGATCTTTTGTGATACCACAAATCAATTTTGAGAGCGATCATTATTACGACATGATTTCCTGGCAGGATGAGAACTACCGCTTTTGAGCTATGTACTTATAAAGTGAAGAGCTGAGGACAGTTTTCGTCGAACGAAATGTCGAAAGTCAATGCCACACAGTCAGTAGAAAGAAATCTACTGACTGTGTGGCAGGGAAATGTGTGGATGCCTTAAATTGACGACTGTAGCTGCAGGTTCTGTCGTAGGGTAGACAGTTAGAGAAGGTTTTATTGCAGCCGAGCAGAATTCCAGAAAAATTATGCCAATGTTTAATTCTAAAAAATAACTTTAACTGTCTTTAAAAATACTCTCTTTGGAAAATTTTGTGTGTTTTATAATTTTTTTTTAAATAATTCAACTTAAACTTTGCAGTAAATTTTTGTTTTAGTATATTATCTGTATATATATTAACGAAATTAAGTAATCTGATAAAAATTATGTAGAAGAAAACAGCACTTTTATTACCTCTGAAAAATCACTAGAAACCAACATTTTCAGAATATTTGGCCCGCTAGAACCAGCCAAAAGTATACTTGAATTGCAACTTTTTTTGCATTTTTGTGTAGTTATAAATGCAATGCAACTTTTGATAACTATTAAGTTTAAAAATAAAAAACTTTTTTTTTCACCATACAAAGTGACACACCCATATATATATCCTAGATGTATGTGCTGAATACTCGCGTATGAAGTAGTATCTAAACTATTGTTTTGCATTACTCTAATTTAAATCATTCGGGGATTTGAATTTGAGTAATGCAAAACTACGTAGAACGTTTACAACTCAAAATTAAGGAATTCACTCCCGAGCCAAAATTTTAATAATTACAATATTTCGGGATACTATTTTAATAAGACCCATGATTAAAAAATGTTAATTCGCTTGGTATTATTAAATTTACAAATGAAGCCAAAAATAAAAAACACAATTTACGTAAAATATTATATTTATAATTAAGGAAGTAAGACATCTTTGATCAAAAAATAGCGTAAAATAATAATGAATGATTGAGAAGCAGTTTTTATGTGAAATAATTTTGTGAATAAAATTCCCAAATTAATGCAAGTTAGGAGATTAATTTCATTCCTAATTTAATATTCGGTCTCCCAAAATTAATTCAAAGTATTAAAATCCGAAAATTTCTCAATTACTTGTACTAATCCCAAGATTCATAAACACTGTAAACTGGATCGGGATTTCCTACTTATATACCTACCTACTAACATCATTATCTTTTTAATAAAGACGCCATTGAGGATGAAGTTTGAGTTACATATTTTGTGTGAAAGACGTATATTGCTAAATTGTGTCACAAAACAAATGTATAATTAAATCGCCATCTCTATGTGTTGAGCGATTTTGACTGAGCTTTCGCCAGTTCATCGCAGCTCAACAAAATAATGGAAAAAAGGCAACTGCGGGTGGACAGCACCTCAATTCACCTTTAAATGTGGAAACATATTACTGGGAAAACATTTTTTTTTTCAAATTTACTTTTTAAGCATAATGTCTTTGTTCTTATTTTACGTAATATATATCTTGCCATCAGTCACTTACAGCACAGTACATGTATTTTAATAATTTGGCCGCGTTTGTCATTTTTCTCAATTTACAATTCAGTTAGTATGCCTGAGTACCTACCTTCCAATCTATTCGTACCTACTTACTTCTTCAAAAAGAACAAAATGATTTTTTGGTGACATTATTAATATAATTTTTAAAAATTACTTTGTTTTATATAACTGGTGAAAACAAAGAAAACAAAACATTTTTATTAATATATTCGTATTTAAGTTAAGATGGGTGTACTCTAAAATTTAAAAAAATATCGTTTAACAATATACCGACTCCTAACGATTTTATACCAGTGAAAAACAAAGGAAAACTTATAATGTTTATTAATACCGTACTAATTGTATTTTTCTTTCTTTCCAGGTAAGTGAATCTCTCCATCTGCTCATCTGTTTGTAATCCTGTTTGCTGTAAGTCCCAATATTTTTGATGTGTAACATCTTTCCTCTCGCTTTCCTGCAATCTGGGGTAGTGATTTCGTGAAAAAGGACGGAAATGTGTAACAGGAAATAAGACGCGCGCAATTTCATTTAACCATGAACGCGCGCGGAGCACGTATGATGGAAAAAATCATCGTTTATAAAGAAATCAATGTCCAGCAAGTTCCATCACAGCGAAGACGCACACTACCAGCCAATGCTTCTGATTTCGTATATATGTAGCGAGACTGGTGTCAAGCGTGTGGATGTTGTAACTTTGATATATTTTGGCTTATATCTTCGAAATTATCCAATAAATACTTCTTTTTTACATTAATGTAAAGAGTAAGTACCCTTAATGATTTACATTCTCAAATTTTATGTAATTTATGTGATTATTTTAAAATATTTATTCAAAATTTTCATACAATATGTATGGATCTATGATCTACCGCCATCTATGAAAATAAATAAAAAAACATATAATTGACCAAACACATTTCTAAACAAAATGCGTATATAGATACACTTTACCTACCCAGTGCGGCAATAATAAATAAATGCAGATATCTTTACTTGTATTTACTAATAAATAAAAATATAGGTAATAAGCATTTTTAAATTTTGATGTTAATTTCTGTTGCTGCTCAATTGATATTTTTAATTGTGAGATGTCAGATGTTACACGTCATATGTGACTACTGTAAGGCTCGCTCGTTTTTTTTTGTACTCGAGTTTTATTTTCTTCGGGGTTATGGAGTCCATTAAACGTCTACAATCTTCGACTTTACCTTTTGGTTCTACTCCGGCTTGATTATATGCGAGTGAAAGACAAAAAAAGTTAAATCTTCAAGCACATTGTTCAAGATGTAGCTGAGCTTATCCGTAATTTATTTGGATATGAAGAAAGAAATGGTAACCTACTTGTACCCACGACAAAGCAACCAACTGCCAATTTCAGCCCCGTAAATACGCAGCGGATTGTCGAACACTAATTGTAAAAAATCTAAATTAACTTGATTTTCGTTGTGCTAGTGTATAAAAAATGATTATAAAAATATGAATAATCGATTATTTGCATTTCTTTCATGTATGTGTCTTTAAATTTGTTTTTCTCATTAAACAATTTTTTTAACAACAATTTATGATTTTTTAATTAATAATTTCTATTTTAATTTTATTTGATACCTATATATTAAAAAACAACAACCAATAACACTAAAATAATCATTAAAATAGCTCAATAGCGTGCACTCAATCGATTTACTTGCTGCTTAGACGGATGGGGTATAGAAAAAAATTGCAACAACAGTGTTTCTGGCAACATTCAAAACATTAATCTATTGGTTTTTCTGAACTTTAATCAATTGTCATATTTTGTATACTCAAGAACCTTTGGCCTGGACTATATCAGCATAAGCATACGCATCCGGTATTGATGATTCGCTCTCATCCCAGACTTGACTAAAAAATGCTCATGTTACTTTATGAAATACCCATGACACATTTATATTATCGATTAATTCAAATAACATTTTTAATGGAGTCGCAGTCCTTGGATTACTGACGATTCCGATTTCACGGCCCTGAATAAAACTATCGGCGACGTGCTTATTTGGTAACTCACCTAGTGACCAGTGACCTGGGGGTTCCACTCTCGACTCGATGGACCAAGTTATTCTTATATTCTTGAGAAACGTATTCGGTGCACGCGTCGCTATTAAAAATACACCCCACATTTGTGTAGGTACCTATTCTAGTCTCCCGGGGATCAAAGCTCGGACTGCCTCACCAAACCGAGGTCGCCGTCCCGTGAAACGATCATTATTAGGGGTTATCCCTCGACCCCCGCCGTATCACGTTGGGTTTTCACATCAGGTTTCTATTTTGAACGCGTGCTAATATGTCAATGGCTTCTTGTTTGATACTGGTAGTGTAAGGGGATTTTTATGTTTTCTTCCCAAATGATAATAGTGATATTTATGTTTTCACTTCATGGTGCAATGTACTCTATAAATCGTAGTCGTGGCTCAAAGTATAGGCTAACTTATTTGTTGAGCTATTCATTAAAAGAAATTGGACAGATTACACAATAAAAAAATATTTTTAAAATCTATATTTACAACTGGGACTTCAGCCCTGATCTTTATGCTGCCTGTAGTAATAATGCTTTACCGATTAAACTATGGAAACCCATATACATGGGTGGAAAAAATCAATGGGCCCCGAAGGGAAACCATTTTAAATCCTTAAGATAGATTATTTTACTTAAAGGAAACATTCCTTTATTTTTAAAAAGAAATAAAACTGCATTCAAAGATTTTCTAAAATTCGCTTGTCTCACCCGGGAGTCGTACCAGCTAAAACTTGAAAAAATAAACACTCGCTATTTTATTTTACTAATCGATAGAATCAATGTTTAGGATAAAATCTCTCTAATAAACATTTTATTTTATCATCAATTCTAATATGAAGGACACATAAACATGAAAGAATATGATTACCTAGCAAGACATTGATATTTGCACTATTTTAAACTACAATTTTGTTTCACTTTAATAATTTAACTGATAAGTTTTTCGAAATGAGACCCCTCGTTCCAGATACACAAATTTAGTCTTTTTTGAAATTCACTCAGTGTAGCCTTCTGCAAAGTGTTGTGGTGAATGCTCCTAATAATATGTTCTACCTCAACCCTTAGCTATTCTACAGTCTCATAAGACTTTTTGTAAATAACATTTCTTACATGGCCCCATAAGAAATGGCTCAGAGACTGTCAGCTCTGGACTTCTTGCAGGCCATCTAATCGTCCTGTTTGTACCTATCCAGACATTTAAATTTTCATTAAGATAGCCCTGGAAATTTTACTTTTGTGAGCAGGGGCACCATCTTGTTGAAAAATGATATTATTTCGTTCTTCTTCCTGTAGAAGGTTTAATTCATGTTGTAAAAGATCTAATAATTCAACGTATTTTTTCGTATTCAGATGTCTTTCGTAAACGTGCACCAAAACATATCACATACATTGCTTCTGATTCCGTACCAAAGACTAAAGGAAAATATGACCTGATTGTTTGTTTCACGAAAACGGAATGGATTTAGATGCGACCAATAATGATTGTTACGCCTGTTATACATTCTATTATTATTGAAAAATTGTTCATCGGACCATACAATGTGGTCTAAGAAATTTGAGTTGCGGGCTATTTCCATTTGAATATATTCTGACAGAACTCTAATCTTTTTTGACGATCCCCGGGATGCAGTTTCTGCATCAATCGTCCATCACGAAATCATTTGTATTTGTAATTTTTCAAAACACTTAAGTACATGAGTATGGCTGGTGCCTATCTCTCGAACAGCTTCCCTACCTGAAGCTTTCGGGTAACACTCAAAGTATGTCAAGAATTTTAGATCAAAATCGGAAAAGTCTAGATTTTGTTGCTGTGGACGTCCTAAACGTTTTTTGAAACTAAATTTTTCACCATTCGCGAGAAAACTTTTCTAAACATTAATTGTCTGTCCGGATACCTCTCACCATACCACCGTAGAGCTAAATTGCAATTCTTGTTGTTTGAAAAGTAAGCTTCTAGTGAGTCGAACTGTTCTTGGTACGTTATTATTACACAATTACAAAATGGAAGCAAAACAAAACAAAATCGATTAAAATGTCCAAAATGTTCGTTCGAATTTCAAAATGTTTCTTGAGGAAAAAAATTTATCTTTAGCATTGGCTGTAGGTATCGACTAGTGGAATGAAATAGCGAGAGTTTATTTTTTGAATTTTTAACTGGTTCGATTCCCGGTTAGGGTAAGCTTTTCGAGAAATCTGTGAATGCAGATTTGTTTCTTTCTGAAAATAAAGGAATGTTTCCTTTAAGTAAAATAATCTGTCTTAAGGATTTAAAGTGATTTCCTTCAGGGCCCAATTTTTTCCATCCTGTATATCTAAGTGCTATGATTGGATCTTTATGTAATGAAAACTTTCCCCCGTTGCAAGAAATAAAGAAAAAACGTTTTACAAAGTTTCTCAAACATTTTTGAGTAAAACCTAGTAACTAAGACTTGGATCCACCAGTCAATTTTTACACAATTTCTAATAAAATTAACCATTTTTATTACTATAAAACTGAAATTTACCCCCACTGGAATTGTTTACACATATTAATCACTTTAAATTGTGCAGTTATGTGTACCTAATGCTTTGTATGACGGTATGGACGTAGATGATAAAAAAAAACAATTTGACATTTTAGGATTTTAGAACAAAATAGGAGTTCGCTTGTTGCTTGTTAATTTTTATTTAATTCTGAAGGGGGAATACCTACCTACGAAGCGCGAAAAAAGGCAGTTTTAACGAATTTTATAAATAAATAAATAAAGTATATGAATTATGGTATTGGTATCATTTCTACATGAAAGTGCGTACTTTTAAGAATATATTAATTTTTTTTATTTAAAAATATTTAACATTGGCGGAAAAATTTTGGGTTCTACTGCCGAAAAAAAAGGTTCTCCGCGGTGACCACTCCCATTTCATCTGTAATCAAATAAAAAAATAAAAAGTCAAAATTGACACTACAATTGAGTCTTTGACGTAGGGGTTTTTGAAAATATAGATTTTTGATAAAACGCCCGTCGTTTGAATTTGAAATAGCTTTTTTTAGGGAAAAATTCGGGTTTATTATGCCGATAAATAAAACTAACTCACTTAAAAAAAATCCTACGATAAAGACTAGATAATTATGTACAGAATAACCACTAGAAATTTCAAGTTGTTCGGTTCGGTGGTTGCCGAGATATTTTGTGTCACCGATTTTCAAAACATGGTTTCAAGTAAAACGTGTTTGAAAATTGAGCAATGAATAAATCGCGAAATCTTTCAACTTAATAAAATCATCGATTCCAGGTCCATAATATGAGTCCTCCACCTTGCTTAGAATTCCCATATCATCGAGCACTCTTCGCAAACATTATAGAAACAGGTCTAACGTTTCCATTATGAAAGAACCCGACAACAAAGGGATGCCACTAATAACTTTGTTTTTTTTTTTGAAATTTTGCTTAAAATTGTCACCAGACTTTCTTAAGAGCTCAAAAGCTTTAAGAAAATGCAAAAATTAAAAAAAAAAATTTTTTCGAAATATCTAGGTAGGTGTTCCTCCTAAGTTAGTTAATATGACACTACTGTATATTAACTAGCATTTTACACTTAACATTCTACAATGTGTTACTAATGTATTATTCATAATAACTTACATATTTACATTTACGTATCCTTTAATATTATGCAATCTATAAGAATATAATCTAATCTATGCTACAATCTATAATATTATGTATAATAAATACATCTTGTGCTCTTTTTATCTTTATTATTTTTACAATAATTGTAGCATTTGTTTTTAAAATAATTCATCTTATTTATATTTTTCATGTTTTTCGGCATCTCATTATATATTCTGTGTATACACTTTTTTCTTATATGGTAATATTATCTACTCTATTTCTACTTCTGGTACCATTTCACGATAGGACAAATATATATAATGTAAGAATCCGTAATATAACGACGTGCAAAACTTTGAATGTTGTGGAAAACGAGACTTGCCAATGTACAGATCTGGTCCAGTACTTTAGGCTTTTTTGATTAAGTTTTTTCGACAGGCACTAACTGTGTATAACTATGTATAACTATGTATAATCAGAAATTTTCTTGGAATCCTTGGAAGTGCACTTTGCGAGACATTTTGGAAGGTCCGCTTTTTATAGCCCACATAAAAGTGAAATCATTTAGTCGGGCATAAGAGTTTTATTATTAGCGACCAACGAGTAGTCCAAACCATCTCGTCATCAAGAGGAAATTAAGTGGAAAAAGAAGTGTGACTGCGTAACTTGAGGGACTGGTACCAACGTAATTCGACTGAGTTATTCCGTGCGGTGGTGAATAGAGTCGTTATCGCTAATATGATCGACACTATAAGAAGAAACGACTGCATCTCCCGAGTCTAAACTCCACCACAGGATTGAAGCGGAATTTTGGTGCGCAGTTACTTCTTAGTAACGTCAAAATGCATAGGTACGTCATAACTCCTTAGATACGCCTCAATTAGAATAATGTTTCCTGATATTTTTCAGATTTCAGCAAATACTCGGAGGTGGCGCTCTGTTTGAACCAATGCGCTTCTTGGATTTTTCCATTGCATATCCCCGCGCCGCGCATCCCCGTCACGAGCAGCCCACATCGCGGGCCATCATGACGTGCCAGGGGGCCGCCCTCCGCCCTCACGCGCGATGGGCAGCTCAACAGGTCCGCGGTGAACTTTGTGTACAAAATGTCAGCTTGTTTACCGTCCACCAGCTCGAGCGTGACCCTTTGTCGAGGCCGTTTTAAATTATTGGTCAACTTTTTAACAGGCTTGTCTCTTCCCATTCTTCGAAGATTCCCTTTATTCCAAGTCGAGTTTCGAATTTAGCGTGTATGTTACTTTTTTACTCGGTTAAATTATACTAAAAATGACCACAAAATACTATTACGGAGTGAATCTTCTTTACATGTTTTAAAATTTCGTTTTTTTTTGCTTTAATCGATAGTAGGCATACTTAGAGAACATACTTTTAGAGCGAAATTCTAATATTTCTCTAGTTATAGCCTTCCGCTTCCAGTCTCCTAACGATATTGTTTTATTAGGCAAATGTCAATGCCGTGTCGAAAGCAAACTTACTGTCAAACAGTATTAATATAAAAATATTCTATATATGTATAAGTGTAACCGACGTTGTAATAAACCGTCCATAAAGTTTCAGAAAGATCGGATTGATATTTTATTGAAAATTCATATTTTTCGACGTCGTCTCGTAGATCCTTAATGGTACAGACCGCAAAACCATTTATTGTACAGAAGATTTCAGTCTTCAAACATTTTATTTTGTTGTTGCGACCTTAAATACTTAAATACTTTCCTTACTGCTTGATGCGACAAACTAATTATAAGGGCTGTTTTTAAGGTATAGGGCTCGAATACAGAGTCAATTCTTAACGATTTAAAGTTTAAAGTACATTTAAAAACGTAGTTTTTAGTACAATTTACTTCTAAAGCGTATTCGTTTAAGTTTTGACTGTATTCGGACCTAGGACTTTAAAATGAATAAATATATCACATACATATCGTGATAATGGTCATGGTTATTGGATTTATTAGAAAGATAATTTTATGCCGTTAGTGTTTTCAATATTAAAATACCGTATGTTATATCCATTTGGTTTCTATTGTCCTATTATTTATTTGCGATATTTTTCCATTAACATTACGCGAGTATTCGAGAAACGATATTAGTCGTACTATTTTAAGTAGAATATATCGCATTAACGCCTTCATACATTCTGGAATACAAACATACTTGCCATTAAACACAGTAAGTCACAATAAATACACATGGAATTAATTGTAAAATAATATTAGGTACCGAACAAATAAACATATATTAATATTATTGTAATAACATAATATGTATATTACCTCGAGACCTGGACTCTGTTAATTGAGAAGCTAGGCACACGACGAATGGTGATAATTAGTTAGGGTGCGAGCTACGGGACACGCCACGGAATGATCGCCGACGAAGATAGGAGTCTACAAAGGAAATTGTTCACTCGGGCCATTTCCCAGAAGATACCCCGGCGGAGATAGAACACATCCCGGAATATTGACGGTGGAGATTTTAACAAGAGATCGCAAAGAGGCCATCTCATTCGATAAGATTCAAGCGCTCAACGTTCTGGCGATTGCGCTATCCTGCCTATTTGCGTAATACCCGTTACGTTCTAAAATCATGAGCAAATTGAGACAATCTAGGTGGCCAAAGATGCGTGCTCTTATTTGGACCCCATTATATTTATATCGGTGTTAGTATTTTCTAATTTCAGATAAGAATATAATAAAAAAGCCTGCTTTAAGAAAATTTTAAAATAAATTCAGAATATTTTGAGTTTGTTCAAATCTTTCAGAACAGTGCTGGATTTATGTCACAGAGACATTATTAATCAATTAGTGTATATTATAGATATCTCACAGAGACGAAACTGTATTAATTATGGGAAAGTAGGTATAGAAGTCATTTGGGTGTAACAGGACTTATGACCTGTCTTTTGGTTGGCTTAAGTGATCACTTTACACAATTGTAACATTCGCCATTTCCACCCATGATAGAATATACCATGCTTATTCATTTTTTGGAAGTTGTATATATGTTCAAATTGCGTGAAAAGCTTTCATATATGAGTTTTGTAAA